>MU204248.1:1207799-1222561 GCA_017309775.1 Paedocypris sp. Pulau Singkep
TTAAGTTATTAAAGATTGCTAAATTCATTAACTTCTAGACTGCCCTGCCAGTCATGTGTTATAAATAAAAATAACATGAAAATGAAATCATGTTTTCTGGTAGTCACATTATTTTACATTTTTGACACACAGTGGATTTGTTTATTTGTAAGATTCAATTGTACTAAACAAACAGAACAATGAGAATAAATTAACAACGACTATGATTAGTGAGCTGGTAGAAAGGTTGTTTACACTGCAAAGAATAAACCGTATATTTAACAGTAAACAAAAATGGCAATTCTGGTTGCCTGAACTTTACTGCAAAAAGTACATTGTACAAAGTAAAGATGCAATGTTATTGGCTGTATGGGATTGTACTCACAGTACTGTATATTTCACCATTGTGAATTGTGATTTTCACGATTCAAAACTGTCTACACTATAAAAAAAAATTGTATGGTAGTTCTGGATGCCAGAGCCCAGAACTTTACCATAATAAGTACAGTTGGAATGTACCAGATTCAGGATTGCATGTTGTATATTTTACGATATTAAATTGTGTTTGTTTGTTTGTTTGTTTGTTTGTTCTCTCTCTCAAAACTACTACAAAAATACAACTCAAAACTATTGGAAAAGAATAGCTGAAATAAGTGAAATAGCTGCTTAAATATCACTGCTGAAATACAAAAATAAAACTCAGTGGGTCTCCAGCATCCTAAAAGTGTGTTCACAATACCATCTCCAATGCGGATTTTCATCCAAACATCGCAATCCAAAACCCCCTTTTCGTGTACAAATCGGCGTCACTCTCGAGGTTGCGTGGAAGGCACTGAGCCAATTGCGGGTACCGCGTGGAGCTCAGTGATGCTGCTGGTGTTTCTCTCTCTCAGAGCAGGTGATGAGACTGAGAGCATCAGCAGAGTCTGTGAGGGAATCACACAGCAAACAGCGTTTCTCCACAGCGCGACGCCTCGCGATATCGACGCGAAAGTTGCAGCCGTTTTAAGAGAGAACAGGGGGATTCGATCGCGCAGTGGCCGGTGATGGTGAGTTAGTTCCCCGTCCGTTACAACGCGCCACATCTGTCCGCGTTAACCGTAGAAACGCGATTAGCGCGGTGCGTTTCTCATTCTCTTCACGCGCGTCCGCTGCACGTTTATTAATTATTAACGCGCGTATAGTGAATAGTCACAGCGGTGCTTTTCATTCTCTGATTTAAATACAATTGTGTGATGAATGATGAACCGGTTGGCACGTGATGTTTTTGAATGAAAGCATTTCGAGGGTGAATACGTGTTTACTATACTGCAGATTTATTTATTTTTAATAATTATTATTGTTGTTGTTTTTAACCATATCGATGAACGTCGATCTTCGCCAATCACATTGCGTCCAGCATTTTAAATGTTGGAAAATGCTGCACGTGTTTTATGTTGTTTCAAAAAAAAAATCTTCCCAATGTTTCCTGATTAGGTAATAATCAATTCTTACAATTAATGAGTTATTATTGAAATTACTGCCTTGTGTGAGTGCGTGCGCGCGCGCGTCCAGTGTGTTTATCAGTTACAGTAAAACACACGTGTAAGGTCAGTAATCTACCGGTTCTGATGGTTGTCTCGTCTTTTGAAGTCAATAAAATCAATCCAGGATTCTGCAGTGAATATGAAGGCATGCAGTGAGTCACTCCCTCATCCTCTCTGCTCCTGCTATTTATTTTGTCTTAACCGTGGGCCATTCTTTTGCTTTTTCTTGATTGATTACATCCCGTTTTCAGTCTTGTCGACTTTTGACCTTGTAGGCTAGGACACTGTTTATCTGTTTGCTTAGTAAAAAAAAAAAAGAATCGCCATGATAAATGCAGCCGTGTTGACAAGCAGAGCAAAATGCAGATACCCGAGAAGTTAAACGACGATTTGCAGAACCAGAGCCCATTCAGAACCAGTGTGTTTCTCATTATGATCCTTATCACAGCATCCCTGTGTGTTTTGCATCCATAAAAAAAGCAGGTCTGTGCTTTGATTGACAGGTCTGGTCGGCCTCTGTGGAGAAGGTTACGATCTCGACCTATGGATGCGGTGAAATCTTTAAAATAAAGCACCGGTTCTGACCATCAAACCATCCAACGTACGAGCCGGAATAAATTTAGCTGGCGTCACCAGCATCCTGCTGTTATTGATGGATGCTGAGTGGGAGGAAAACACAGTAATGTCAGATTCTTTTTTTTTTTTCAATTGCTTTAGATTGCAGTGGATGTCTGCATGGTGTTTTAGTGTGTGTGTTATGATTCATCCGTTTATTCCTCTTTCTGGAGATAATAAAGATGAGTAAGACAGCGGGGGCTCGGAAGCGGCTGGATATTCTTGCACAGGTCTCGTCTTAAAAGGACCTGCCAGAGGATTTAATCCCCCTTTAGATTTGATCCGGATCAGTAAATCTGCTTGATTCGCATTTGCTGTGACCTCTCTGTCCTCCACACCGACCCGTGCTCCTCAACTCTTGAAGTTTGGGTTGTTTCATGACAGATTTGGATTCAGAGACGGGTTTTGGATTTGGGAAACTGTTCACATTGCAGTGTGTTTGTTAGGCTGTTATTTAGATGTCTGTCTGTCTCTCAGGCTTTGTAAGGCGGCAGTTGAGACTTCTGGAAATATCCCTGAGCAGAATGAACGGTCACATGGCTGAGTCCTTACTCGCCCTCTTTCTCCTCCTCAGTCTGGTAAGAGTTGATATATTTTTATTTATGTTTATGTATTTACTTACCGTAGTCCCGCGAATATAAGCACCCCCCTGATTTTTCAGGCACGAAATTAAAGACAAAATTAAAATGAATAAGTATATATATACGAGATACAATATGCCTGTTCAAATATTAATGATTGTTTTTTATTTACTTTTACTTATAACAGTTTTATTGTAAGTATCGCAGTGTTTCTAATGTTTCTTTATTTCTGTTATTGAGCTATTAATAAATCCAGAACCATTATTTAAAGAAATTAGCTTATATTTACATGAATATATGAAATTGTCAATTATAAGCAGCCCGCAAAGTATTGAGCCGCTAAAAGTGGAAAAAAAACGGGTGCTTCTATTCTCGTAAATAGGATATGTATTTATTTATAAATGTACTGTTTGTATTTATGTAGTTATTTAATTATTTGTACATATATATACTTTTTGCTTTGTTTTAGGCCATTGTTAAACATGGCATATGCTCAAAGAAAATACAAGTCAGTTTTGATAAATAAATAGTGTTTGTTTAATTGATTGATTGATTGATTGATTGATTGATTGATTTAAATTCTCAAGTATTTCCAACAAATTTAAATTTAAGATTTCTTTTGGAAATTTGTCCCGTCCTGCTCAAAGTTCAAATGTAAATTTACATTTTTATAAAGTGGCACAACCATTTTCCATTGTTTACATACTATTGTTTCAAAATCACAGTTTGAAAGAAAAACATCACTTTTAAAAACAAATGGTCACTATAATCATGATGATCAAATGCTTTTACCATTTGAACGTCTTTTTCTCTTTATTTTTGTCTCCTACATGGAGAAAAAAAAATCCAAAGCTGTCCCTACACACAGGACCTTGGGTAGACGTATTTATGCAACGACATATGCTCAGAAAAAAATTAAAATCTAATCTCAAAGCCTATAAATAGATTCTCAGAAACCAAATGGCCTTATGGTCGGGCCCTGTCCCGCCATTCATCAAATTAGTTTGTGTTTCTGGGAAGATTGTGCTTTCTCTGCAATCCGACATGTCTCATGCAGCGCTGATCTCCATTGAGGTTTCGCTATTATTTACAAAAAAAAAAGTCTTACATAAACACAATTTCTGTTCGGAATGTTGCATAAAGACTTCCAGGATGTTCAGCGTACACAAAATACAAATTACAAGTTGCTCACAGCATCTTTTTCTGTGAAGCATCCGGATGCGGTAGCCATAGCAACAGCGCAACACTCAAGTGCCTTCGATTCGGATCAATGGAGCGTCGCTGTCTCACACTTTGCCATAGATTTGCGTTGACCCCTGAATTCATTAGATTCTTCGGACTTTGGCGAGTGATTGTTTTGTCGCTGCTCTGATTCCTTTCTAAAACTTCAAAAATTGATGGGAACATTAAATTCAAGAATGCTTTTGAGGAAACAATTCATTGCACCTTCTATATCAGTTTTTACCGGCGTTTAACACAAATTGTGACATTGTTTTCATCTTATTATTTTTCTTTTAATTTCCTGGTGTTTTTACTTATTTTATCATCTGTGTTATCAATGTATATTGTACTGTACTGCACTTTGTATCAACGAAGTATTTGAGGGCTTAAAAATAAAGATACATTACATTTGGTTCCTCATTGCTACACGCATTATATTTTATTCATCTGCATATTACTTATACTACTCACTGTATATTACTCACTGTACATTTCCACGCACCTTCACATTTCAATATCTTATATTTATTTGATATCATATGAGTTATTGTACCTCATTTGCACTTTTGTACATCAACTTGACAATGACAATAAAGTTGACTAATCTCATCAAAAATCTAATCTTTTTTTATTGGAAAACGGTAGAGTACGCATTTAAATGAAATGCATGTGTGCGCATATTTAGTCAGATAAATGGCTTGCCATTCAATGCCATCTACATAAAATTGTGTTTTTTTATGGGTTCATGTGTCCGTCGCTGCAGATGCGTCCCACACACGCAGAGATTTCAAACTGCGTGATCAAGCGTGAGGAGGAACGATGCATGGAGCGAATCCTGTGGCACGAGGAAAAGGATGAAAAGTTGGGTACGTGCGCGATGCCTTTTCATGCTAATCTATGCAATTACACACACACACACATACCAGATTTGATGTAGTTCCCGCCCACCTGCGCCTGTGGGAGTTGCGGCCCCCCACGGAGATGTTCAGGTGTGGTGTGTGTGTGTGTCAATGGACTGCGAGAGGAAGAGGATGATCAAGATGGTGAAAAGCACTCTGACTCATGTTTCTGCAATCTCAAGGACACTTCAGATAGTCTTAAATGCTCCGTGCAGAACATAACAGATTATGAGGAGTAACACAGCTTGAGCTGTGACAAACACACTTGGGGATGCGACGTTGCATTTGGTACTTGATACTCTGTCTCTCTTTGCATCCATCCATCCATCACACCTAAACATTTGTTGTAATCTGCTCCAAGAAGCCTTCGAATCAGACCGGAAAATGCATAAATGTGTGATTAATGTGTGTTTTTTTTGCCTCTCAAGCCAGCTGTGGTGTGCCTCAGGGCTCAGTCTTGGGCCCACTCTTATTCAGTATCAATATCTCGTCCCCCTTACTCAAAACCTGACAATTTAGTAAGCATTTTTAGCTGATAATCTACTTTTCCACCAGGGCTTTTAATTCTCTTCCTCACTGCAGGAAATGCAGGAAGGTGTGATTCATTTTTATATACTGTATATATTGGACAAAAATTCATATAGTCAAAAAAAAGTCATATAGTCATTCATTGATAGCAAAACAACACTAAACTGTCCGATAGTGAAAGTGAAGAATTGTGGCCCGATATGGTTGAAGCCATGCTCGGAAATTGTGCTCTTCGTAGTGTAACCTACAGCACTAGACCAAAATTCGAACCTGCGATGCCTGGTAGCAAGTCCAACTCCCTACCACTAGGTCACTAATTGAATGTCGCTGCTTTGAATCAACTGTCTTCTCTGGATCTGTTATACACTTGGTCTTCACAAAGTCTTAAAAAATGGTTCACCACTGTTGAACTTTTGACTTCTCCAAAACAGGTTCACTCAAATTTTACTCACTGGTTATTCAGGAATCTCTTTATGGATCATCACTTTGACTTTGTCTATTTATCGGAGACCTGGCAGCAATGAAGCAGCTACGATGACCTAAAGAAAAATTACTAATTATCCTCTACCTCACCAGACAAAATACTTAGGCGTGTATTACAGTTCAATACCCGATAGTGTACAATAACTCGAAAGTTATACACTTTCTGTTATAGAAGCTTTTGCTGGCAACCACAACCTTCTCTAACCTCTTCTCCAACTCTAACTTCAACACAATGATCATGCCTTTAGACATCTGCACCAGAGGTGTAAAGATTACCTGAAAACCGTTCTTGAGTAAATGTGCAAAAAAGTGCAACCACTTTCACGTGATTTAGCTCATAAACAGCAACCAGTACCTTTAGCACCCTGCAGATGTTGATGTTGCCTCGTCCGTCCTAGAAATTAACCACGGTAAAAATATATGCTGACATGTCATGCACAATCACAGTGTAACAGGTAACAGTAGACGTCTATTAAAATGTAGTGGAGTAAAGAGTACATATAATCGATCAAAAATGAAGTCAAATCGAGAGTAAAAATTGCTTATATTTTTGATACAGTGCAAATACATTGTAGCCGAAAAAGCACTTAAGTAACGAAGTCCATTTACTCAAGTACTTTACTCCTCTAACCATGCCATGCACAATATTCCTCTTCACACTTCCAAATGCACTAGAAGTGTCCGATCTCATATCCAAGATATGCAACCTGGACACAATTCCAAAATAACATAAATCATGTCACATCTCCATCAGCCCAACATCATCAATTCCTTTCTCACCTCTAGCCCTGTATAAAGCTCTAACGATCCTCCCAATTTTCATACATCTTGTGTACGCTTCCAAAATCCTAAATTGCTTGTTAGAAAAATGTTTACTGGTCTGACCACTCACAGCATTTTCAATTAGGCAGCCCATGATCAAAACCCTCGCTGGTCAGAAATGGTGAGCCTCAGGGCTCAGTCTTGGGCCCCCTCCTGTTCAGTATCAATATATCATCCCCCTTACTCAAAACCAGACAATTTAGTATGCATTTTCAGCCGATGATCTTCTTTTCCACCAGGGCTTCTAATTCTCTTCTCACTGCCTCACAACCAGCCTCCAAGATATAAAATAATGACTGCAACAAAGCAGCAATTGTCTTCCAAAACAACTTCCTCTAAAGTTGACAACTTTCATGATAATATGAATAATAAGGCATAATATTTCGACAATGGCACCGCACACATACCATTAGGAGTTTTTACAACAGTATATTTTCCTTTTGGTCCTTTCTACAATGGAACACATGGTCTTTACCAACTCGAATCTGGAACAGTCTGTCAGTAGCTATACATGAAAAATGTGCCCCTCTTCGCATTTAAAGCGTAACTTAAAACACATGGCCTGCGCAAGACAAACAAGTGTGACGTAATAAATATACAAATAATAATAATGTGGATGAAGGGATGAGACGTTTGCTTGGAGAATTAAATTCCCTCTATTGGCCCCAAATTAGGTTGAGTTTGGTCGTACATTCAGAATCCTTTGGGGGCGTTTGAGCTCATTAGTTGATAAAAGACAAAAACAAGCCATTTTCGGCATTCCAAAAAACATTAAAATGGTGGATTGATTTAGTGTCTGGTTTAATGAGCAGCTTTGTTTGAGGCTTCATTGACTGAATCTTTCAATTGCAAGGTCAGTCTGATAGAGACTGATTGTTTATTTATACTCAGACAGGAAGAGAGAGACACAGAGAGAGAGAGAGAGGTTGGGTTTGTTAGTGATAGTCTGGGAAGAATTGAATTACAATCGTTTGTAGTTACTTTTTGGTGACTATGTGACTGTTCTAGTCAATTGTAATATTATCAATATATCAATACATTAATATTAATGCCCCCCCCCCCTTCAAATAAAAGCATTAGCAATTAGCATGGAAGCTAAATCTGACCAGATGATTCTCAGCTTGACCAATTGAACTAAGCCTATTTTCAAGATCATAATAGATATTATAAGAATTAGAAAGACAAATAAATGTAATATTTGTGTACATATATTGCTGATCACAATGTTTGCTCTGTGGATGTAATTTTGGTGTCTGTCAGGTCTGTTTATCTTACTGCTGGGTTCTGACGGTCTCTGGTTCTGGTCGGTTTGGTCGTCCTCCATTTCTCATGTTGGTTTAAAGGGTCCTTGTTTGGCCTTTCTGGTAATTGGCTTTATGTCAGGCTGATTTGTGACCAGAGAGAGAGCGAGAAAGAGAAGCGGGTGAGAGAAAATGATAGAGAGAGGGAGGGAGAAAGAGAGGATGGGGAGCGGGTGAGAGAGTATGATAGAGAGAGAGAGGATTGGGAGTGAGTGACAGAGAGACAAAGAGAGGATGGGGAGAGAGACAGAGAGAGAGAGAGAGAGAGAGAGAGAGAGAGAGAAGGTGGGGAGCGAGTGAGATAGAAAGAGAGCGAAGACGGGGAGTGACTGAGAGAGAGACAAAGAGAGAGAGAGAGAGATGATGGGTTCTGAAATGCGATGAGAGAGAAATGAGACAGAAAAATAGAGAGAAAGAGAATGAAAGAGGAAGATAGAGAGAGAGGATTGGGAGTGAGTGAGAGAGAGTGAAAGAGAAGATGGGGAGCGAGTGAGGGAGAAATAGAAAAGAGAGAAAAAGAGGATGATGAGAGAGTAAGAGACCAAGATGATGGGGAGCGAGTGAGAGAGAGAGGGGTGGAGTGTGTGTGTGTGTGTGTGAGAGAGAGAGAGCGAGAGAAGGCTGAGAGGTAGAGAGGGGGTCAAAGAAAGAGAGAGAGAATCAGACTGACAAAAAGAGAGAGTGAGAGAGGATGGTGTGTGTGTGTGAGAGAGAAAGAGAGCGAGAGAAGGCTGAGAGAGAGCAGGAGAGTGAGAAAGAAAAAGTGAGAGAGAGAGAGAGAGAGAGAGAGAGAAGGGTGGGGGACAAGGTCGAGAGAGGGGGTGTGTGAGATGTATTTGAAAGTATGGTCGCCCTCTATAGATCCAATCACAGTAATAAAGAAAAGCAGAAACGTGAGTAGGACGAGAAAGACGAGAGGAGAGAGAGATGGTGTGTGTGAAGTGACAGTTTTTACAAACACTGAACCGGCTCCAGAGAATCAGGCAGTTTAATCAAACTGATTGTAGAACATGGAGGCGATCGGGCACTCGGCCAAAGTAACCACGACTCCAGTGATTCATGATCTTCTCTGGGTTTGTAGCGAAACACGTGAGCGTAGATTTTTTTAACGATAAATTTAAACGAATCGCCCGTTTAAAATTTCGCCTCCACTCGGTATTACGCAAACAGATCCGCCCACATTGTCTATCACGCAAGCCGTTTCGTTTTCTGACAGCGTCTCGTTCATATTTCGCGTCTCGTTGAGCCGGAGGGATTCGCGCAATTCATTTTCTGAAATCGTTTCTGTAATGAGCAGAGGGAAATTACAGGTCGGATTCAATCCTGCATGTGATGGATTCCAATCCGTTTCTCGTATTGATCCCTCTGAGTGGAGCGGGTCTGGTTCTAGCGCCCCCTGCTGGCACGGTTAAGATCGCTCATGTTGGCTTCCTCTCAAGCGCTAATCTTCCAAGGTTTGAGGGATAATGATAAAATAAACCAAGACATCTGTTGTGGTGTCAGGCGATTAGTTGTAATTTGGCTGGGGATTTGGAGAAAAGCTTGGTTTGTTTGACCAAAAAAGGCTTTTTGCTCATTTTGCTCATCCACCTGCCATAATTCCATTGTATCAAATCCTTGTAATTTTTTCTTTTTGATTATTTACCGTATTCAAAGCAATTGTGACATTTTTTTGGTCATTTTAGTTTGGTCATTCAAAACAACAAAACTCCTATAGACCTACGCAAATGTGTCGATTTTAAGTCGCATCTTAAAACGCATCTTTTTACACAATATTTCTTGTGATTTTATAATATTCTCTTAGCTTATTTATGTCTATGTTTCTGCGGCATACGTATGTCTGTTTTTTCAATTTGTTTTTACCAATTTTTCATATGTAGGTGTCCTTGAGTGTCAAATAAAATGTTTTATTATTATTATAAGATGTCAGATGGTCAGTGTTGGTCATCCGAGCGCTGTGTTGTGTTCAGAGTGTCCGTGGGAGTGGGACAACCTGACCTGCTGGCAGGCTGCTCGGGTGGGAGAGGTCGTGGAGGTCAACTGTCCCGAGCTCTTTGAGTTCATGAGTCCAGAGGAAGGTGAGACAAGCTTTTTTTTTTTTTTTTTGCTTTATCTGTGTAGTCCCAATATTTGTAAACATAAATGATTATACATTATGCAAATAGTTGTCACATGTGTTTTGTACAGTCTGTCTGTCTAATTATCTCTCTATGTGCATTATGTGTTTTTTATAATACATTAAAAATGTATTAAAATACATTTTTATACATTTATGTGTTTTTTATACATAGACATGTTTAAATATATAACTATGATTATATTTTACAATTAGTTACTCTTAAAACTTTGTGTGTATTTATTTATATTTAAAATACTAAAATCTCAAATTGTATTCAACTAACTTTTCTGTTATTTTTGATTGTATGAGATTACTGTATTGATACAGACATTTTGCACGTTACAAAAGAATTCAAAAAAGTAAGAATAATCCTGATCATCAAATGGTTAAAATTGAACAAATTGAAAAAAAAATATTTTGTGAAATCTTAAGACTGCGCAATTTGAATACGGTCTATTAAAGTTTTATTACGGTCTATTATAAATTTTAATACGGTTTAAAATTTTGCTTTATTATAGTAAAGCACAATTTTAGTACAGTCTCTAGTGGCCATATTGACAATCACACTCACTTTACTCTACCTTCCAGGACTTGGAAAGATCTCCAGAAACTGCACAGAGTTTGGCTGGGCTGAACCGTTTCCTCACTACGTGGACGCTTGCATGATTGGTGACAACATGACCAAACCTGTGAGTGTTTTGTCAAGTACTTGAGTAAATGGACCTCAGTAGTTTACTTAAGTATTTTTGGCTGCTTTGTACTTGTACTGAGTCTCCAAAATTGTAGCAGCATTTGCTCTCTACTTGACTTCATTAGTGATTAGTGAGTATCTGTACTCCTTTTTTCACTACATTTGAATGGACCTTTACTCGTTACATTGTGTGTGGCAAGTCAGCCTACAGTATATCGCCATCTGCAGGATGCTGAAGGTACTTTATGAGCTAAATCACATGAACGTGAATTAGCGGTTGCACTTATTTTATTCTTTAGGTGGTGAATTTAATTTCAATATTAGGAAATGAAGCCTTTCTTAGAAAATGTTCTCGTTTTTCGAGCCTAAAATCAGTACAAGTAAAATACTCAAGTTCTTTTAAAATTGGATACTTTAGGACTTTTACTCAAGTCTTCTTGGAATTGGTGACGTGTAACATGTAATGGAGTAATCTTTACAGTAAGGTATCAGTTTTGCATTTATTTAAGTGTGGTTACTCTTTACACCTCTGATCTGTGGAGACGAGCATGAGCTTTATTACATCATTACCGTTTTTAATGTTTGTGACGGTAAAGAAGTGCTTTTCTTCTCCAGGACATGTACTACGCTTCAGTGAAGGCCTTGTACACTGTGGGCTACAGCACGTCTCTGGTGTCTCTGACCACAGCCATGGTCATTCTGTGCCGATTCAGGTTAGTCTTACAAGTGTCTCGGTCAAAAGTTCATTGTACCTCCTAAAGGAAAAAGAAAAGGAAAAGGAAATCACACAAAACTACTTCTTTTGAAGGTATGAAAAATAAAATGAATGTGCATCTTTAGATACAAGTCTTACTTTATCATCTGCTCTGACCTTATTTGACACTTTCCAGGCAGACAGATAAACAGACAGATTGACAGAGGGAAATGTTGATGTACAAATATGAAGGGAGATGGATGGATGTACGGATAAAAAAAATTGATGAATGGAGGGTGTGGACGAAAGATGACTGATGGATTGGAATGATGAAAGGATGGCTGGATTGATGGATTAGTAAATGGATGAATGAAACGGCAGAAGATGGATGGATTGAGGAAATAATGTGGATTTATGAAAGGGTGGAAGATAGATGATCGATGGATGGATGATTGGAAGGATGGATGGAATAGATGGAGAAAGGATGAAATGAATTAATGGAAGTATGGAAGATAGATGATGGAAGGATGGTTGAAATTATTAATTGATTGATTGACAGATTGATTTAATGGAGGGATGAATGAAAAGGCAGAAGATGCATGGATTGTTGGATGAATAAAGGAAAAGATGAAGGGAAGGGTCAGAGATTGATGATGCATGAATGGATGGATTAATGGATGTACGTATAGAAGAAATATGAATTTAAAATCAAGGTATTTAAAATGTAGTCCTCAGAAAACAACTTCAAATATTCGACATTTGATGGTTCTCAACAAAAAGTGCACAAAGTCATTTTTTCAGTGAAATGTTAGAGTTGTGTAATGCTTCTAAAGAGGTTTGACCTTCTACTCACAGGAAGCTCCACTGCACCAGAAACTTCATCCACATGAACCTGTTTGTCTCTTTCATCCTGAGAGCCATCTCTGTCTTCATCAAAGATGGCGTCCTGTATGCCGAGGAAGACAGCGACCACTGCTTCGTCCACACCGTGAGTCTGTTTCATACAAATTAGAAAAATATATCTGAGTTTGTCTGTATCTGTATACTTGTTTAAAACATAAATCCATTCATGTATACTCTGATCATCCATTCACTTTCTGAACCAATTTATAATTTCTGGGTCACTTGAAGGAGAAGACAATCCCAGCAGCCCTGGTTCTGAAGGTGGGACACACCTTGAATTGGTGGCCGACCAATTACAGAGCAGGACACACAGCTTCACACACACCTATAGGCATTTATTCTAACTTCGGTTAAGTGACTGCATGAGATCTAATTAGAATGACTAGTTAGGCACTAGTTACAGAGAGTAATAGTTATAGTGAAAATCTGTAGTTTTTTGTAGTTTTGACTTCTGGAATTTCCCTTGGAGATAAATGAAGTATTTACCCACCCAGACCCAGACTGACACAAATGTCTTAACACTCACGAACAATGAACACATCGCAACAACCTTGTACTTTTACATTTTCACACAGCAGTTTTTAAAAGCGCTTTACAAATCCACTGAACTTGAACTTGAACTCGAATCTTGGCATATAGTGAGATATAGTGAGAGCATCTTGTCAAGATGTAGTAAGAGCATCTAGTCAGGATCTAGTAAAAGCGAGCAGTGAAAGGCGAGTTGGATTCAAATTCAGATTTCCAATTAAAATGTTATTTGTCACATTCACATTCTACATGGTACAACGTTAAGTGAAATGCATTTTCCAATCGTCCAGCATTTAAACATAAAGAGTTTTTGGGGGAGGGAATGCATACTTAAGCAAAAAATAATAATAAAAAAGAAGATAAAAAATTATATATAATATAATAAAGTACTGTGAACAAATAAGGTAAAATCTGAACAAAATAAAAAACAAACTATGAAGCTACAAATGAAATAAGAATACAGTAAATATGTGGATACAAAATAGTCACTAGTCACTAATTACTAGTTAAAGTGACCAGTTTAGAGTGTCTTTAGTAGCCAGTGGCTAAAGTAAAAAAATAGTAACACCGTCTAGTCAAGAAATGATTAGATAAGCTATACTAGTTGTAGTTGAAGCAACTAGTCAAGATCTAGTTAGAGCAAGTTGTCCCATTCTGTCAGGCGAGTCAGGTTGTATTCAAAGAAATTCCTCAGAGGCTGAGAAATTCCCATTTAGAGTGACTATTTTGACTCTAGTTGGAGTGAGTAGTTGGGATCTGTAGTTAGAAAAATTAGTCAGAATCACACTAACCAGGGTCTAGTTAGAGTAATCAGTCATGTTGTCATTAGCGAAACTTGTTAATAATTACTTTGTGCAACTGATCAGATTTTAGTTAGACCAACTCAACATTTACTATCTAGAAATTCTGGTCAGTATCTAATTAGTGTTAGAGGTCTTGATCTAGATAGAAATAGTGGTCAGGAACTAGTTAAAGCAGCCGTTTGTGACCTAGCTAGTGCTTGCTGACATTATAGCATGATTTCATATTATTTATGGATAAGAAAACCAAAGATTTCTCGCTAAATCTTTATTTTACCTAAAGGTACCATTTTTTCTCTGCTTTTTCATATACATGTACAATGCGTTTTACTTTCACAAAAGGGTTCGTTTGCATCTGGAAGGCCAGGAGCTGATAATAATAACCTCCCCGTCCATTCCTGCTCAGACCTTTGCCTCACACTCAGTAATGACATGTTGTTTTCTCCTGTCTGTCTGAAAAACAGCTGTGATTATCACGAGCTCGGCACACACACCATTATTTCTGAATTAGCATATGAACAGCGCGTGACACGCTCTCATTACACACCTGAATGAGGCCTCCGAGTCCTTCCCTCCAGCCAATCAGAGGCCGGGGCGATGACATCACTTAGCTTCTAATTGGATCGGAGGGTAATTGATGAACACTGGTGAAATCCTGAGGGTGTTCTCGCACAGACACCGAGGCAATTGCACAGTCGGATGGGAAGAAGAGGGGATTGTGGGGAATTATGCAGATGTAGTTGGCTGATCACCAATCCCATCACTCGTTCTTTCTTTCTATCCTTCTTTCTTTCATTCTTTATTTCTCCCTCTCTCTCTCTCTCTCTCTCTGGCTTTCCTCCCGTTGATATTAATTTGCTCACAACTGCTTTCTTTCTTTCTTTCTTTTTGCTCTCTGTCATGTTCTTTCATTCCCTGTCTTTCTCAGTCTCTCTCTATCTTTCCTCTGTTTGTTATTCATTTGTTCACAACTTCTTTCTTTTTTTCTCTCTCTTTGTCATGTTCTTTCATTCCCTCTCATCTTCACTCTCTCTCTCTCTCTCTCTCTCTCTCTCTCTCTCTCTCTCTCTCT
>MU204248.1:1222661-1276090 GCA_017309775.1 Paedocypris sp. Pulau Singkep
TCTCTCTCTCTCTCTCTCTCTCTCTCTCTCTCTCTCTCTCTCTCTCTCTCTCTCTCAATGTGTTACGCATTGTCAACCTCTTTCGTTTTTTATTTCTCTCTCTCTTGCTTTTTCTCTCTGTCATTCACCTTTCCTTTCTTTATTATTAATTTGCTCCCAGACTGTTTGTTATTAATTTGTTAACAACTGCTTTCTTTCTTTCTTTTTTTCTTTTTTTCTTTCTTTCCTTCCATTTCTCTTTGTTATGCATCTACTCCATCATCTCTTCGTTTTTTCTTTCTTCTTTCTCTGTCATATTCTTTCATTCCATATCTTTCACAGTATCTGTCTCTCTCTCTCTCTTTTTTTTCTTTGTTATATTGCTCTCAATATTTTTCTTTCGTCTCGCAATCTGACATGTTGTTTCAATTCCTCTCATCCTCTGTCCCTCTCTTTCGCTTGCCCTGACTCACTATCTGATTTTCTTTGTAATTCACTTTCTCTTTTTTACTAATATTTTCTCAGCCTTTCATACTTTCATTCTTTCAGAAGTCATTCTTTCTTTCTCTCTGTCATACTCTTTCACCTCCTCTCAGTCTCTCTCTCTCTCTCTCTCTCTCTCTCTCTCTCTGTTACATATTCTCTCAACCGCTTTCATTTTTTCTTTTTTTCTTTCTTTCGCTCTCTCTCTCTTTTTGTCTCTGTCTCTCTACCTCTCTGTCACTCTGTGTTCACTCCATCACCTCTCTCTCTCTCTCTCTCTCTCTCTCTCTCCCTTTCTCATCTCTGAAACGTATGGTGTTGTAGTTTAATGTGTGTAATGTGCGGCTCCTAAACATGATTGATGTGGTGGTCTTCTCTGTGCAGGTGGGCTGTAAAGCCGTGATGGTTTTCTTCCATTACTGTGTCATGTCCAACTACTTCTGGCTCTTCATCGAGGGGCTTTACCTCTTCACTCTGCTGGTGGAGACCTTCTTCCCAGAGAGACGTTACTTCTACTGGTACACCATCATCGGTTGGGGTAGGTCTACAATCTGTCTATCTATCTGTCTGTCCATCCATTCGTATGTCTGTCTGTCTGTCTATCTGTCTATCTATCTATCTCTCTCTCTCTCTATCTCCCTCTCTCTCTGTCTGTCAGTCAGTCCATCTGTGCGTCTGTCTCTCTGTTATTCTATCTATCCATCCATCCATCCATCCGTCCATCTATCTGTCTGTCTGTCTGTCTGTCTATCTATCTATCAGACTGTCTGTCTGTCTATCCATGAATCCATCCGTTCCTCTGCCTGTCTGCCTGCCTATCCGTCTCTCTGTTATTCTGTCTTTTTATTTGTCTATTCATCCATCCATCCATTTGTCTATCTATCTACTTATCTATCCATCCATCCATTCATCCATCCATCCATCCATCCATTTGTCTATCTATCTACTTATCTATCCATCCATCCATTCATCCATCCATCCATCCATCCATCCATCCATCCATCCATCCATCTGTCTCTCTATTTGTCTCTTTGTGAATCTACTTTCTTTCTTCTGCCTTCCTAAAATCTCTCTTTCTCTTGCTTCTGCGCTTTCTCTTAATCTCTCTCTTCATTTTCTCCCACTCTCTCTCTATTCTTTCCAGGAACGCCTACAATTTGTGTGACCATATGGGCTGTTCTGCGTCTTCATTTTGATGATTCTGGGTACGTTCTTTGTACCATCATTTAAAAAGGTGCTAAACCGATTCTCTGGTAGCTGGAAGTGTTACTATTACACTTCTCGTGTCACGTCGGCAAACACAACAATAGCGAATGTATTAATTTACATAAATGCATTTTACACATTTGTGTACAGATTATACGCATGTATTTACACACACACACACACACACACACTTTCAGCATCTTTAATTTTAAACCACATATAGTGATTTGTATCCTCTACATTGACATTGACTTTTAGTGGATGATGGAGTGAGTGATTCATGCGGCTCTGCTCTGTTGTATTGCAGTTGCTGGGACATGAATGATAACACTGCCCTCTGGTGGGTGATCAAGGGACCAGTCGTGGCTTCAATCATGGTGAGAAAAACATGTTAACATATTAAATGCTGGATGTTTACTCCGCGTTCTCCGATTTTGTCTCATAGTCCAAAATCGTGCGATGAAGAGATTAGGTGAAAAAAAGCTATTAGGTGTCAGTGAGAGTGTTAATTTTTGTGTCCTGATCTGTGATTGGTTGGGCACTAATCTAGGGTGTGTCCCACCTCCAGATCAGAGTTGCTGGGATTGGCTCCAGCTCCCAATGGATCCCAAAAATAAAATCGCACTTCATAACAGGGATGGATGATAAATAAAATAAAATAAATAAATAAACCAAATAATACTCATTGAGAAAATGTTGATTCTGCATAGTAAAAGTGCATTTTTCTTGACTTAATGATTCATTTATTTTTTGGCACAGATTAATTTCGTCCTGTTCATCGGTATTATCATAATCCTGGTGCAGAAGCTGCAGTCTCCAGACATCGGTGGAAACGAGTCCAGCATCTACCTGTGAGTACACGTGTCTACATCGCTATGGAAACAGGGCATGATGGGGGTGTGTGTGTGGGTGGGGGGGGTGTTTTTAGTTTTCCGAGGCGATGCGTCATGGCCGCTTTTTTTTCTTCCTTTAATGTCTTTTTCTCCTGAATGGAGTGGTGGAAGCGCAGACGTAGTTATGAGGACAGACGTGCGTGAAGGCCTCGGATGTGAAGGCTGGAGTGGATGTGCCTTTAATCCAGAGCGTGTTCTTTGTGCTAAGACGTTTTATGTGTCTTCCAAGACAAGGGGCTTTGTGTGGCTTTTCTGTGGCGCTCGGCTGGAACGAACAAACGAAATCGCTTGTTTTTTTTCTGTCACGGTGTGATTGTGTTGTTACTTTTGGAGAGACTGGATTATACAATCTGAGTGAAACTCACTCTAGTTGCCAGATTAAGTTTTTAAATGTACACTAAAATGGCTAATTAAGTCCAGTGTGTGTGTATGTGTGTGTCTGTCTGTGTGTGTGTCTGTGTGCTTAATAAATTCTATTTAACTAATTTAACTAAATTCCACAACGTTATTGCATGTATGATAAAAGTTGAGATTATTATTTATTTTTTCATAAAGGTTTAGAAAATTATTTATGAAAAATATTGTATACATAATTATTGCCCGTTTAATATTGTTTAAAATATTTTTTATTAACAATAAAATATGATATTATGATTTCAATATGTTTAAATGTTTCTATTTCCAATTGTGTTCATATGTATGCACATACTGTACAGATCTTAAAAATCACACACATACTGTAAACATTTTTGAGTTCTTCCAACTTTAATTGAATAAAATGAGCTAGGTTTTTTTTTTGTTGTAAATTTTGCATTCTAAAATTTCATATTAAAATATTTAATTTCATTGTAATTTATTTCAAAAATATGTGAAACATATCACTTTCGATCGGTTTCCAATATGTGTTTTAAATGTGGCTCAGTGTTAGACTGCATGTGCGTGCGTGCGTGTGTGTGTGTGTGTGTGTGTGTGTGTTCTGTCCTAAAGTGTGTTTGTTGTCTTTGTCGTGTTTAGCAGCTGTGCACAGAAATGCTTCAGTGAGCCACAAGCTGCCCAGCATTCGTGCAGGATGTCAGAGCTTTCCACCATCACGCTGTAAGTGTGTGTGTGTGTGTGTGTGTGTGTGTGAGAGAGAGCGAGAGAGAGAGAGAAAGAGAGAGAGAGAGAGAGAGAGAGAGAGAGAGAGAGAGAGAGAGAGAGAATGTGCGTGTATTGCTTTGGCTGCAAATTCCTATATTGCTGATGGTTTTGTTCATTTGTCTGTTTGGTTTGTTTTAATGTTTGTGTGTTTCAAATAGTCTGGACTAGTTTAAGGGATTGATGAGTCAAAGATTCATCCTTGTTCCTGCGTTGTTATTTTTTAACCTGTCATTTTGACTAAAATTGAGAGGTACATTTTTTTGGTTTTAAATTTAAATGTACTTGCCTTATTTGGATTTACTGATGATTTTAAGCATGTGTATAGCGTGTCTCACTCTGTCTAATGTTCAATTAAATTCAAACGTCTTTATCGTTGGCAACAAGACCATCACAGTTTGAGCCAATCAGAAGCTGTGGTTTATTGGAGAGATCCACAGACTTCGGAACATTTGTGGCACGGAACTGGAGACAGCCATGGAATCAGAGAAACCAAAATACGACGCTCCAAAATGATCACATCATTTTGCTGCAGAGACACATAGACAACTTTAAGCAAACCATCAAACCATCACTGACTACAAGCTTACACCTCAGACCCATGAAAGCTCCATGTCCCTCAGAATAATCTGAATTTGATCCCCACTTCGTCCTAGTGACCCTGTAGAGGACTCTGTCCCAATGTAGGCAGCACCAGATCAGCATACTAGGGAATTCGCTGATTGAGATTTGGTCAAAGACATCTTGGGAATGTGTTCTCTGCATCCAAACCAGAAAAGCAGGGCATTGTTTATATACAGTGGGCAGCCTTAACTTCCAGATCTGTGCACAACTTCGTTCTTACCTAGGCCACAACTGCTTGACAAACTGCAAATTCACACATAAAAAACCTGGGTGGATAATGTGCAGCAGAACTGATTCTTGTATTCACGGAAAACTTGTCCTGAGTCAGATTGTCATCCTCACTGCCTCCACTCATTCTGATTCAAAGAACTCATCTTCTATACCGTTGTTAAAGAACTTAAACAACCAGTTTTGAGGCACATCAAAGCTTCCGTGCCCTCTCGCTGGACCTCTTCCTGTTCACGTATCGGTCCAGTCACAACCAGGACTTAAAAGACTCAAAGTCAGTGTGCTATTCATTGACTTCCCGCAACCTCGAACATCGTCATCCTTCAGTAGGACATGGACAAGCTGATTCTGCTCGGGCTCAACACATCACTGGCTCACCGAGGACCACAGTCAGTTCTGATCGGCAACAACCCAGCTAGCCCTATCACTGTCAGCACAGGAGCACCACAAGGGCACGTGCTGAGCCCCTTTCTCTTCACTTTGGGTGCTTCTCAATTCTTTATTTGTGCGTCCTCGCGTCCTTTCCTAGCTCCTTTCCTTGCTCCTTAGCTCCACCCCTTGAGGAAGCGGGAGAAGGACGAGAGGAAAGGACGTGAGGTCGGAGAAATCGAATCAAGAGAAATGATATGTCCTCGCTTCCTAACGCGTCACTTCAAAGCGTCGTCAATTAATGATGACACCACCCACACCAACCACACGCACGTTAGGATTATTTGATTAGAGATAATGAATGTTGTAAAGGTTTCAAACTCCGCAAAATACCAAAGATATCTTTTTTTCATTTGATAAAATTCAAACGTCTACAACAGTTCTTGAATTTTAACAAAACAAACATTTGTGTATTACAATTGTACAATACACTGTGCAAAAAACAACCGGCTATACATTTAAGTATACTGTCTCCTCATCAGTCCTGAGAAAGAATTTTACACAACAGTTATGAATGTCAATGTGTTCGTTTCATTTGAGCCCTAACTAAATACAACTAACGAAATGAATACAAAAATATTTTACCATGACAATGAAGGCATTCAATTCCATTCAAAATTCAATTCAATTCAAAAGAATGTTATAAGAAACATTGGTTTAGTGATACTAAAATAAACACGTAAAAACGTGACTAAAGTATAAAATTAAAGTTAAAGATTAAAGTACTAAAAATATATCGAAATTCAACGTAATCAAAACATAACCAGCAATTAAAAAAAGTTTGCACTCAATCGCGGTTGGTGGAGACGTGAAGAGGGCGGAGAATTCAGACGCCTCCTCCACCCTCGCTCCTCGCCTCCTCACGGTGCAATTAGAGAATTGAGATGTCCTTCAAGATGGCGACGCTCGATCGATTTCCGGGTCATAGGAGGAGGACGGAGGATCGAGGACATGAGGAGGCATATTGAGAAGCACCCTTTCCCTTCACACTATTTTTTTTGAAGTCTTAACATTTTCATCTACTTAGTGCAGTCTGAAGTCAACACTATTACAGTGAAGACTGTCAATAGAAGAGTGAGACTGTCAACATGGCGAACCATCTAGGGGGATTTGCAGAACCAGCCGTAGGGGGATTTGAACCTGCAACCTTCGGGACACAAGTCCAAGTTCATGTTCTTGAGCCGGAATTGAGCAACCTAAGGATAACCACGACTGGTTCTACAGTCCTCTGCTCTACCAGAGCTATCAAAGGCTTCTCCAACCACGAAGACTAGAGAAGTAAGGTGAGCAGCCTGGCCAACTGGTCTGTAATTTGAAGAAAGCATAAAAAGTGGTTGTGGAGCTAACGTTTAATGGAAAGAGCGACCAACTACAAGTGTCTGAGTGGGCACAGCTCAGGAAATCAGTTTGGAGAACTCTGGCCAACAAAAAACAGCATCACTACTTCCTACTCCAGGTGAAGAGCCAGAGCCCCGTCTACTGCCATTTCTACGCAGGCACCATATCATGGATAGCCAAGGGTTGTTGGTGTCTATCTCTCGTCTACCTAGCTTCTTTGCCTCCCATCTCAAGGTTTCCCCTTAGCTGGCGACCCCACCAACCCTTCCCACAGCTGGTGGGAACTCTAAGTACTCTAAGCTTCACTCTACCTCAATTTTTGCTTTTTTGTTTTCTATTATTAAAATTTTTATTTTTGTAGAATGTATTTTTATTTTTGTTACTTGCACCAATGAGTTTAGGGTGAGAAAAGTATTATTATTATTATTATTTTTTTCGTTTTTGTTAGTTTGGTGATGTACAGGAATTGACATTCAATTTGATCTTGACCTTGGGGATATTTCTGATGTTGAAATCTGTTGTTCTCGAAAAAATTAATGTCATTGTGCAAAACGTAATGTCTGCCAAGCTGTGGTTATAAAAAAATGTATATCTCTCTCTCTCTCTCTCTCTATCTCTTTCTTTCTCCTCTTTCATTCCATTTCTCTCTCTCTTTCTATTTCTCTCTCTCGCTCTCTATGTCTGCCTAGCTCTCCAACCCAGTAACGCACACTCGTCTCTGTCACTTCTCTCACCTGTTCACACACACACACACACACACACATTCTCTGTCTCTTTCTCTTTTTGTCTTTACGCGGTGACAGAATCAGTCATTGCGTTTGACGTGTGGATCTCTATTGTTCTGACAGGCGTCTGGCTCGCTCCACTCTTCTTCTCATCCCTCTGTTCGGGATCCACTACACTGTTTTTGCCTTCTCCCCGGAAGACTTTAGCAAGAGAGAGAGACTGGTGTTTGAGCTCGGACTTGGATCTTTCCAGGTACTGTACATTCTGTGGATGTGGCAGACGGAAGCTTCTGGCAAACAGAATAGTTCCTCGTCTTACTCTATAACTTTGTTATACATGCCATATGAGACATAAATACTGTATGTGTGTACATAAAACGTGCTATGTTTTTTTTTCCAAACTACAGGACTACTTCAACTTATGAAGTTTGAAAATTTTAATTTTAATAATGTCTGTCTGACTGACATTTCTTTGGAAATATTACTAAATTGTATTGATATTGCAGTTATTTAATGGTCAAGCTAAAATCAACTTCATCTATTTTATGCAAATCACTAGTGATTTGTGAGTTACATTTCAGGAAGTGTGTTCTTATTGGCTGTTGTAAATGTCAGCCAATAGGACCAGTACACAGCATTTGCGTTATACTGGACTAAATTTCGACTTTGTTCTTCTCGAGTCTTTGTTGATCATCGCTTTTGCTATTTAGTGATCATTTGTTGGAAAAGCAAATTTGATACTCATCTTACTCAAAAAGAGAGAGCGAGAGAGAGAGAGAGAGAGAGAGAGAGAGAGAGAGAGAGAGAGAGAGAGAGAGAGAGAGAGACACACACACACTGAACAGGAGAGCATAAAACAAATGTGTATGCCACCAGTTTGGTCTTGAATGATCGCCAAGAAATAATTTACCTAAACTACAAAAAAGAGAAGGAAAAAGTGTGTGATAAAGTTATTCTGGATGTAGTTGGAAGAGATTAGGAAGAGATACCACCATGTTAATAATTAGTGAAAGCATTACCACTGTTGGTCACTAGAGGGCGAGTGAGTTGCCATTTGTTACAGCATTTACATGTAGGAACATATACTGTATATATAGTACGTGTGTGTGTGTGTGTGTGTGTGTGTGTGTGTGTGTGTGTGTGTGTGTGTGTGTGTGTGTACTAAACCAATTCTTTCTCTTTCTCAGGGATTTGTGGTTGCCGTGCTGTACTGCTTCCTGAATGGAGAGGTATTGATTTTATTCCCATTGAATCGTTGTCTACTAATAACTGCTAACTACAACCCAATAAAACACACACAATACATAATACAGACACACACACATATTAGCACGGCGTGACTTTAATCTAGTGTTGAGGAGGATGGGTTTGCCTGTAATACACGTGCACCTCTACAGCTGAGTACATTAAAAAAATGACCTTTTCAAGTTTCTCCCTAAAGGTGCAGTCGGAGATAAAGAGGAAATGGAGGAGTTGGACGGTGAACAGGTACTTTGCTGTGGACCTGAAGCAGCAGCGTCACCCTTCGCTAGCGAGCAGTGGGGTCAACGGGGGGACGCAACTGTCCATCCTCAGCAAGAGCAGCTCGCAGATCCGGATGTCCAGCCCTCTGGCCGAGACGGTCAACCTCAACCTGCCAACCTGAGCGTCTGATTGGCTCAGCCTTCTGCCCACCTGTCCCTCACCACCCCATCCTTGGATTCCCCGACCAATCCCCACCAGAATTTAAGAATAACGACCCTCACCTGTGCGACTCATTATCCCCATTCGTTTACAGTTGTGATTTGTGCCAAAATCAACGTTTGCGGAAAACTCTCCATTCAGGAATTCGGTGGAAAGCTTTCGGAATACGTAGGTAACCTACTAAAGGCCTTCTAATTAAACTCGAGAGTTTAACACAACAACACGCTTAAGAGAATGTAACTTTGCCTTGATAGTGAGCGATAAACAGTGCAGTCGGATTGTACTTTCCAGTTGAGAAATCCATTTTTCGAAAATCCTGTAAAAATAATGCCTGTAAAACCCACGCTGAATCGTCTTCGTAGACGGGTATGTAACGTCCAGGTTTGCGACTTATTGTTGTGTCCGAGACTAGAATAATACGTGCCAAAACTTATTATCAAACAGTCAGAAAGCTATAACGGGTTTATTCGCATGCATCACAATTAAAAAAAAAAAAAAAGTCTAGTGTTGCTCCGCCAAACGTTTTACCAATCGTGCACCGAGAGATTGTAAAATATTTTTTCACAATCAGCCGAACGTACAGAGTATGTCAACGATGTGACGACACGTGAATGACTCGCCTATTAAGATGTCGTGACCTTTCCCTTTAGATTCGGGTCAATGTTGTGTTGATTAGCATTAGTTACCGATAGCAGTTAGCAATTGTCAATGTCTGAATTCCGATTTATAAAACGAGCGGGAAAATCGAGTTTGTTCAACAGCGGTGTCCCGCAATTCCCTCCAATATAATGGGAGGGGCCTGTTGATCACTGAAGCCACTCTGATTGGTCCAAAAAGACAGTGTGGAATTTTTCGTAGATTTTTGCACACGCTTTGCGGAAAAAAACCAGATTACAGCCCTTGCCAAGAAAGAAGCCTAAATTGAGCCGAAAGCTTAAAAATGTGAATATTTCGAACATTTTACATACGTTATTTGTTGGGATCTTGATGGGAACAGTGAATCCCTTTACAAACAGCTTCTGATGTCGGTACTTCTTGTTTCCCCACTGACTGACAATCATAATAAGTTGACCTTGGTTTCGGGTTAAGAACAACACGCATGGCTGTGTGACTCGAGTGAATGTGGTGACGTTCTACAAAGCGTGTCATTTCCTGTGCAGTGATTACTGTCTGCTGCCGTTTTGGAAAGATGCGCGTGTCGGTTAATGTTTCTACCCCAGCATTTTCACCAAATGCAAGATGAATAATGAAATGTATATATTATCCTGTGTGTGTGTTTGTGTGTGTGTGTGTATATATATATATATGCACACATGCTTACAGAGGACTGACAGATCAAATGTAAATTGCATATCTTGTTGATTTATATTTCTTGTTGAAGTTTGTTAATTTATAGTGAAAAAAGAAAGATTGAGAGAAAAGTGGAGAGGGATAAATCTCTATTAAGAAATAAAGACAAAGGGCGGTGAAAAAGAAATACTGAAAGGTAGGAAGAGTGGGAAAGAAAGAGTGAGAGAACGAGGGAGAGAGTTTGAAAGATTGATAAGTTAAAAGTTAAAAGTTAAAAAAAGACCAGACAAAATAAGAGAAATAAAATTTACGATCGAGAGAGTTTGAAAGATGGAGAGAATGAAAGAAAGACAAGACAAAATAAGAGAAATGAAAGTTAAGACAGACAAAAAGAAAAGAGAGATTGATTGTGAGAAGGAGGGAGAGACAAAGACAAAAAGTGTCAGAGAGATAGAGGAAGCTGTAGAAAGGAGTAAGAAAAAGAAAGATCATGAGAGAGAGAGAGAGAAAAACATACTGAGAGAATGACGGCAAAAGAAAGAGAGGAAGAATGATTGATTGAGAGATTTAGAGTAACTGCAAAAGAAACAGAGTACGAGAGAGAAAATTATTGAGAGAAAGATGGAGAGAGCAAGAAAGAGAACGAAATATTTAGAGAAGGAAATACAAAAAAAGACAAAGAGAGAGTGACAGAGATGGAGGGAGAGGATTTTTTTGGAGGCTCTAGAAACTGACCAATTACAAGCCACTTTTAAAAGTTTGGTGTGACAATGTAATACGACAAAAACGGCGTATGTACCTGATCTTTGGTTTTCTCACTTTTTATGGTTTGTTCTTTAGAAGGCAACATGTAAATATCGGCGGTGTTGAAAAAAAAAAGTGACCGTGAGCTCGTCCGTGAAGCGCTGAGAGAGCGTCATTATCAGTGTCGACGTGTAACATACGCCAGTCACCAGAGCTCGGGGCTCGTGTGGCTCTTTCTACAAAAAACTGCATGAGGGAATAAAAAGGAGAAGAAAAAAAAAACGAAGTGAAGCGAGAGATTTGCGCTGCTTTCTGTGTTCTTGACACCAGCTGTCATTCTGAGCGCCGCTCAGGAGGTCACGACCATGTCTCAAAGCTGTTAGCGTGTGTATCGTGCCGCATCTGCTTGGCCAGGAGGATTGTGGGAGATGTTTGAGCTGGAAGCCGTGTCTGATGTCTCGTGAAGCGACTCATGTAAACCTGAATGTACCAAGCGTTTTGTACGTCTCCTGCTTCGATGTAGACGACCGTGGACTTTTCCTATCGCTTTTTCTCTTTCGTTCTTGGCTAATCATTTCGGACTTCCTGCCGTCTGTGTTGATTTCCTGTCCGTTCCGTGTGTGAATCATTAAAGCAGGACTGTGGTGACCTTCCGTATCCGGACTTTTTTGGGCTTCTTTTTACTTCTTTTGAGAAGCAAACATGCTTTTTCCTATAAAAAATAGTGTCGAGAAATACATAGATTTGTTTGTCGGCGTGCAAAGTCTTGCAGATATTTTTTAGGCAAATTTTTGATGGCTGAGATGGAATTTTTCTGATTAATAATATTATCAAGTTCAGATAATTTTTTCAAAATCATTATAAAAAATGTAAAATTAATTATAATCATTAAAAATGCCTGTTACAATCAGCTCTGACCGGTGAGCAGCAGAAAGGAACACAACACCTACATTTTATCTAGGATGAAAATCTAACTTTGGGATTTGGGAAACATGGACACTGACCCAATTGAAGGACTTAGATTTAGAACGAACTTCTGTTTAGAACAAACAAAACAGAAACAGACACGAGGGACCAAAAAAACATTAAAAAATAACCATTGATGTCATTGGCAGTATAGGAATAAGACTATGGAACCACGAAGAACATGACACTAGAGCTGTAAAAATTAGATTCTCTATTGGTTTTGCTTAGAATAAAGATCACGATTCTTTTCACGATTTTTTTTATTTTAAATATTTAACCCTGTAAATCAGGTTGTCAAACAGCAATATAATAACACACTACTATTTGCTTTAAATGTGAGTAAATGCAACGAAAAATATAATGTAAAAAAAAACCCTCACCATTAAACCCAATAAAAAAAAAGCATTCCAAAGTACAGTATTATGTACAGATAAGGACAAAATTACTAGCTCTGTTTAAAAGCACTTTTTAAATACTTTTCAAACGATTATTTTGTAGTGAAACTAATAATTTTGTCCTCAACTGTAGATGTTTGCTGTATGTGGTTTGCTGAGTGTCGTCTTCTGGTTTGAAACCACACACACACTTCAGAATAAAATCCTTTTTCAGGTAGTGAAATGTCGTAGTTGAAAGCAGATTTACTTGACCGTTGTTTCCTCACTCATTCTCTCTGTCTATTTTTTTTTACTCTAACAAATGTTTAACTCGACTGCTGCCTGACTCACATCCACTAGTGCAGGTAACTAGCGGACCAACGGTCTGACAGAAACCGCTCGTCTTAGATCAGAAAGTTTGGCAGAATTGTATAAATGCTGGAATCAGATCGTGAAGGGGTAGAATCGACATCGCGATCTTTTAACAATTAGTCGTGCAGCTCTACATTACACCAATCCCGACATCAGGTAATGAAACAGTCGATGAAAATTCAAGCAGGCAAATACACTAAAAATCCCAAAACAAGCCAACACCAACAAAACAATCCAGCACCAAACAAAGGAAAACAGCCAAGAATAGCACACAACAAGACACAGATGAACAGAATTAAATAATTCAAATGAAAACATGACGCCTGGGCAGAATAATTTAATAGTGGACTCAAATAAACACACGGCAGAACAAGAAGTGAACTGAGGGCATGTGATCTTACTTCTTTCAAAATAAAAGTCCAAAGAACCTAGGGACTTCACACAAAATGGCCATTCAACTTGACACAGTCTTTTGTGTGAAGGTGCAAACGTTAAGCAGTTACAAAGTTGCGGCGTGATGTCGAGTGAAGAAAAATACTTTTCTTGTGGTGAATCTACGTCATTAGCAATGGCTAAAGTTTGTAGTTTCTGCCCTGTTGGATTTAGGTGAGTGAAGCCATTCATGTGGGAATTAATGAATAAAATTAATTTGTGATTAGTTATTAATCCTGTGCGTGTTTTTTATTTTAGTACTTTGGTATGGAGGTTGGAGGTCTTAAAATTAGAATTACCTAAGAGACTTCAATCCACCCAATGAATTTCAATCAGAGATGACCTTCAAATGGTACTGAAGGACACATTTACAGAAAACTTGTATGTTTTAGTGTATTCTTTAAACGTTAAAAACTTTTTAAAAAGTATTTTACACAGACTGAATATAGACTCAAAAACACCAAAAATGTGAAAAACAAGAAACTGTTTATTAATGAGGTTATTTCCTGATATATATATATGAAATTTAACACCTCAATGTTTCAAAAATGGCAGAACAAAATAGATAAAAAAAAAAAAAAAAACAATGTCAGTCTCAGTCAAACTCAAATGTTCATAAAAGTGCAACTGCTAATTCACATTCATGTGATTTAGCTCAAAATAGCGTCCAGTACCTTCAGCATCCTGCAGATGGCGATATCTACTCGTCCACCAAAGAAATTAACCGCGATAGAAAAAGATGCCAACTTGTTTCCACAATCACAATGTGTACAACAAGTAACGGTAAGTGTTCATTCAAATGTAGTGGAGTAAAGAGTACAGATACTCAATCACAAATGTAGTCAAGTAGAGAGTAAAAGTTGCTTAATATTTTTGATACTCTGTACAAGCACAAAGTGGCCAAAAATTACTTGCTAGTAAAGTAACAAGTTCAGTCACTCAAGTGCTTTACAACACTGCTTTTCTCGCTTTTTTGCAACTAGACTAATTTTAAAAAATGGCCCCCAAATTATGAAAGATCAGCCACCACGGGGTTAGAAAATTCTGTTTAAACATTGAATGTTTAAGATCCCAGACAGAGGTCGAGGATTCTACGACCAGGTACCAATAATGAAACTGGTAAATAAACTGGTAAAATAAAATAAAAAATAATTGAATGCCAACGATTTAGCTGCAAATGTTTGTAATAATAACATACACACAAACCTGTATGTGGCATAGTGGGTAATACTGTCACATCACGTCGAGAATGATTCACTGGAGGCCCGAGTTTGAGTCCCAATCAGGGATGGACGTTCTTCTTATGTTCTCATGGGTTTCCTCCAGAACTCCAGCACCTCACAAAATCCTTGTGTTCTGGAGGATTCAAGCTTAGAAAATGTCAACTGATGTGAGAGAGCCTGTGAATGTGTGTCCTGCTCTGTGATTGGTCGGCCAATCGTGCCCCGCCTTCCGATGCAAAGACGCTGGGATTAGCTCGTCGTGACCCCAAAATGGAGCAATTATGTCATAAATTTACAGACATTAAGGTAAATATGTCCTTCTCTTGGATTTTGAAGAAAAAGAAACACCAAATCTTCACGTTTGTTATCGGCATTCCCAAACATTGTTTGACCTTCTGTGGAGTCCGGCATGACCTTCATCACAACAGATCGGGTTCCTCTTGGTCTGGAAGGTTTATTATGAATCCAGATGTGTCAATTGGCAGCTCCGAATTGAAGGTCCCTGTGGTCTTCAGCATCGTTCCTCTTGGTTCAGGTGTGTTCACATGGGTGTGGTTCCGTGACCTCATGGATCATGATTTGAGTAACGGTGACTCGGCGTGTTTTACTGGGACTCTGATGGGTTCGACTCTGCCATTCCCACAACCTCCGCTTCAGCTCCGCCTGAACCTGGCGGGCGACGGACGGTCATTTCAGTAAATTTGGTTTTAAAAATGTTTGTGATTTCATAAAGTGACTTTTATTCTAGAAAAGTACCGGTATATTAATAATAAAGCCAGTGTGTCTAATTATGTAAAATAAAATGATGTGAAGTACAATTTTATAAAGACTCATATACCGTGTGTGTGTGTGTGTGTGTGTGTGTGTGTGTGTGTGTGAGCGTGTGTAAAATCTTCATTTGTTGTATACCTGTATAACATTTGGCAGAAAAATGTTAGTTTGAAAAAATGTTTCAACTTTCCGCTGTTTTTTGAACTTTTTGAACTTTATATAAACTGTATTTTTGTTTTTTCATAACATTTTTCCATTTCATTTTTTTTTTACAGTTAGTTTGTTTCATTAATTTCTAGCTTCTGTGACAGTCATTAGGGCTAGTTAGTTAAGCCCTATGGTTAATCGTAGGGTCAATTGAGATGAACCCTACAGTAGGATGAATTGGTTAAAGTTTAACCATAGAGCTTGATCTTAGCGTTAACCTTTGAGGTAGTCATGGACTAGTTATGGAACTAGTTATGGTCCACCCTAAGGCTTGTCTTTAGAGTTACTCATGTTTACTCAAGATGTAGTTAGTTATGGTTGACCCTAGGACTAGTCCTGGTTAACCCTAAAGATAGAGTTAGTCATTAGAGCTAGTTATGATTAACCCTAGGGCTAGTTCGGGTTAACCCTAAAGGTAGGGTTAGTTATCAGGGCTAGTTATGGTTAACTTCAGGGCTAGTCATGTTCAACTGTTTTTCCTACCTCTCCGTTGAGAAAACAATACAGCAGCGCCACCACAAAGCCCTGAAAACAAAAATGACAACAGGTTAGTAAGAAAGACCAGCATTTTCTCAAACATTTTAGGGATTGTTTTCCTCAGCACCTGGAAAGAGCCTAGACCGAGCTCGATGTAAAACCGCACCATCTCTCCAGTGTTTTCCGGCAGGAACGCGAAGACGGTGTAGTGCATCCCAAACAGAGGAATAAGGAACAAGGTGGACTTTGCCAGTCTCCTGAAACACACACACACACACACACACACACACACAGACCATTGACTTAAATACAAAACTTTTTTCTAAAAATTGACTTTCCTTCTCCCTCACCCTGACCCATCACCCAAAAATACCCTTCACTCTAAACTCAATATCCCATCTTGACCCTCAAAAAGGCTTATAGTGGGGACCAGGCAAAGGTCCCCACATGTGCCCATAGAATTCCGATGTACAAATGCCTAGCTATAGGGCCACACAACAACCTAAATGTTTGTACACACACACACACACACACACACACACACACACTCAGACTCATTCAATCACTACATGACATACACACATAAAACCAATCTCATACACAAACCTTTACACATTTATATCATAGTGGGGTCTAACAATTGACTTACAAAAAACACATTTCCTCCATGCTCAACCTAACCACAACCATCAAAATATTCCCCTTCTGACCATTTACTCTAACCTTAAACAAAACTCAATTGTAACTTCAGCCCTAAAATTCCATCTTGACCCTACAAAGTTGTTGGGCCCAGCAAAAGTCCCCACATGTGCCCATTAGTATAAAAATCAAGCATTTTGGCCCCCACAATGAAATAATTACCCATTACACACAGACACATGCAGTCACACACACACACACACACACACAGAAAGCCACACACTTCACACGCAGCAAAAACAAAGTCTTGCGTGCCTTAAGTAATACTGCATGAATAATTTAATAGGAATTAATAAGTCAAGCCCTATTTAATCTCACAAAATAAGAATAAAAAAAAAAAAAGTGAAGTCAAGAAACGAAGACCAGTGGAAGTCCAGCGAACACAGCCAGACTTCTGCTCAGCACCGGAGTTGAGCAACGTGCTGAACATTTGCATATACATTGTGACTTAATGGGGCCTGGAACGCCAGCATGAAGGGTCACGGATAATTCATGCGTGAAATAAGACAGGGCAGCTCCATTATAACCAACAGAAGATCTGAAGCTCTCGCCGCGGTTCTCCAGAAGCATCAGTCTCCCGCCTTTATAATGCGACTTGAGAGTCAGAAACAAACATGTGGCTGAAAACACATTGCCGGATGAGAGAAGTAAAGGACTCACATGAAGTGGCCCGCGTCGTTCCCAGCCACGCCTGGATGTTTCAGCTTCTGCACCAAAATGCGGATGACATTGAGGAAGATGATGATGTTGGCCTGTGAGGAGGAAAGACACCTTCAGCATCTCCATGGATCTCAGAGCAAGGAAAGCACATACGAAGAGTGAAGCCGTGATGGGTCCTTTAATGATCCACCAGATGTCCATGTGGTCCGTGTCGTCCCAGCACCTGCAGGTCCGAGTGTGGCCGGGTCAGAGCAGCTGGGTCAGGATGTGCTGGTCAGACTGGGACTTACCCTCTGTTGTCGTAGAACTGTCTGGTCAGAACCCAAACTAGCAGAACCACCGATGGCAGCCCTGAGCACGCAGAACCCAGAAAAGATCAGAGGCCAAAATAGGAGATTATAAATTATAAATATTAAATTATTTCAAATAGTTTTAAATAGTAGAAAAATGTAATGACATAAAAATAACTAAAAATAATAAAAACAAAAAAAAATTTCTATTTATTAAAACATGTATAAAACAATTGGATTATAAGATTTTAGAGTAACTTATAATTATAATTGCAATATGATTTTCTACCATCTGCCTGTCTGTCTTTGTTTTTCTCCTTTATTCATTCACCATCCTGTTGTTCAATCCATCCCATTGTCTATTGATCTATATTACATCTGTCTGTTATTCTGACTGAAAGTCTGTTAATCAAACTAATCTTTGTCAGTCCATATCTCTGTCCATTATCCCAACAGTCCTTCTATTTATATTTATATCTATTTAATTCATACATAAAAAGTCAGATCTATCTATACTATGTCTTCTGAATCTATCTGTCTGTCTGTCTCTGTCCATTTGTCTTCTATCTCTCTGTCTGTCCATCTATCTATCTATCTATCTATCTATCTATCTATCTATCTATCTATCTATCTATCTATCTATCTATCTATCTATCTATCTATCTATCTATCTATCTATCTATCTATCTATCTATCTATCTATCTATCTATCTATCTAGTGGAATCTGTGTCTAGGCTCGCTATCTATCCATCTACTTAACTACCTAACTACCGATTCATCCATCTATCCAACCATCCACCCGTCCATCATCTGTACTGTATATTTATCTATATTTATTATTTAGTATATTTTTCTATTCATCAGTTAATTTCCCTGCCCTATCCCTCCATTTTCTATAGGTGCTTGTCTGTTTTTCAGAATTTGTATGCACCTTCTTCCTACCTACCTACCTACCTACCTATCTATCTATCTACCTACCTACCTACCTACCTACCTACCTACCTACCTATCTATCTATCTATCTATCTATCTATCTATCTATCTATCTATCTATCTATCTATCTACCTACCTACCTACCTACCTACCTACCCACCTACCTTTCTATCTTTCTATCTTTCTATCTATCTATCTATCTATCTATCTATCTATCTATCTATCTATCTATCTATCTATCTATCTATCTATCTATCTATCTATCTATCTATCTATCTATCTATCTATCTATCTATCTATCTATCTATCTATCTATCTATCTATCTATCTATCTATCTATCTATCTATCTATCTGTGGGCAAGACACTGAACACCACATTCCTCCCGGGCGCTGCACTTTGGCTGCCCACTGCTCCGAGTTTGCAGATAAAGTATTACCCCATGAGGGACCAAAAGAGGTTGAATTATTATACACCTACCTACCTACCAACCTACTACCTATTCATCCATCCATCCATGGAGTCCTTTCAAACCAGCTTTTTGAGTCTTTTACACGCTAAATCATCAGGTAAAACTGACCCCATCCAATGAGGATGTACCACCAGAAGTACTTCCGCTGGGAGACAAAGGTGAGGGCGAGCAGCGTCTGCAGGTACATGCCCTCCACCAGCAGCCAGAAGTAATTAGCCAAGATGCAGAACTGGAATAAAGCCACGGCGCTTTTACACGCCACCTAGGAGCAGACACAAAGAGTTACGAGCACGCTCCACCGCTTCGCTTCCCATGATTCATCACTGCAGGGTTTGAATCCCAATTGCAATTTGACATTTATAATACATTTTTTGTTTCCCCTGTAAACAATCTTTCAATTGCTGGAAGGATCACATTCATTCCGAAGACAGATGACTGAAGACAGTTTGCAATTGCTTTAGCAATTTTGCCGGCCAACATCAGTCCAGACGTTTCCATAAACATGGAATAATTTAAGAGAACACTTGCTTTGTTTAAGCGGCCAGCAATAAAGTGTCTGCGCTTTACTGACAAACACAAAATGCCTCACAGAATGCCACCGTGCTATGTGTGTCGCATCGAGGCGGAGGAACCATGAACTGGGTCATATTTAAATTTGAGCGTCAGGCTGTCATGTGTGATCCAGATGTTGTTTTCTCTCAAACCACCATAATAAATGTCCCTCGGTGTGCGGTTATTCAATAAAACTAGTACTGGTTTAAAAAATATAAACACATTATTAAATATAGCTGCAAAGTGAGGGACTTTATTTAATCATCATCATATCAGATCCCAATGGAGCCCCTTAATTAGGAATTAATTAGAACCAGTCTAAATGCTGTTAAATCTCGTTATCGCAGATTTTTACCAACCAATAACATGGCAGCAACTCAACGCATTAAGGCATGTAGACATGGTTAAAGCATCTGCTGTAGTTCAAAAGGGGAAGAAAGATGACTGAAGTGACTTGGAATATTGGCATAAATGTTGGTGCCAGACAGACTGTATTTCAGGAACTGCTGGTCTAGTGGAACTTTCAGGCACCAACATTTCTAGGGTTACATAGAATGGTGCGAGAAAGATCAGTAGGCGGCAGTTCTGTGTGCGCAAATGCCTTGTTGATGCCAGACGAGAATGGCCAGAGAGGTTTGAGCTGATAGAATGGCAGCAGTAGCTCAATTAGCCACTCATTAGAACCAAGGTACGCGTAAAGCTTCCTTTGAACACATCGAATTTGAGGAGAATGGGCTTCGGCAGCAGAAGACCACACTGGGTGCCTCTCCCAGTACCAATTAGTAGCAATTGTTTATAGTGTAATTTCCACGGTCTACCTGAGTATTGTGGCCTATTTGTGACCACACTGTGCCCATCCTTTGATGGTTTCTTCCAGCGGGATAATTCGCCATGTCATAAAGCGTGAATCCTCTCAAGCTTGTTTCTTGAACATGACAATCAGTACGAAAATCCTCAAGTGGTCTTCAAAGTCACTAGATCTCAATCCAACAGAGCAGTTTTGGAATGTGGTGGAACGGGAATTTCACAGTGAATGTGTGGTCGACAAAAGTGCAGCAACATGCTATAATGCTAAGATGCTATCAACAAAGACATGCTATCAACATGTAAACATAGACTAAAATCTGTGAGAAATGCCACAAAGAATTAAGGCCGTTCTGATGGAAAACGGGGGTCGAACCCGATACTAGTAAGGCGCAGTTTACCAATTGGGACATTGGTTAACTAGTTCAGCAACTTAATTGGACCAAATTCCCCAAACAAATCATTATTCATAGGTGTAATATTGGACAGAAGGGTACAGATACAACTCTATGTATCTTTCAACCCTGTGTAGTGTTCAGCTTTGTGTATCGCTCACTTCTGTGAAATGTTCAGCTCTTTGTAGTGTTCAACTCTGTGTAGTGTTCAACTCTGTCTGGTGTTAATCTCTGTGAAGTGTTCAGCTCTGTGTGTTGTTCAACTTTGTGTAGTGTAACTTTGTGTATTGTTCAACTCGGTGTAGTGTTCAAGTCTGTAGTGATCAACTTTGGGTAGTGTTGAATTCTGTGTAGTGTTCAACTCTGTGTAGTGTTCAGCTCTGTGTAGCGTTCAACTCAGTGTGGTGTTCTTCTGATTGCTAAGTAGTAAAAGCTGTTTTTGTTACACAAAGCTCTTTCTTTTCCCAAAGTTCATTGTTCATTAATGCACAAATCACAAAATGATAGAAATATAATAGCTAATGATTTGTTTTTTGTTTTTATTTTAAAAAATCTGTTAAACTAGCTAATGATTTGAAACTGTGGACAGACCGTGGACATCAGACAATGGTCCTGGGACTCATCCGAGAACAGAACAGCGTCTTTGATGAAAACCGCACTGGCTCGCAAGATGAAGGAAATAAACAAGTTGATGTGAATGTAGTTTCTGGTGCAGTGGAACTTCCTGTGGGACATCAAACAGTCCAAAGTTAAAACGACATGATTGGATTTTGTAATAATAATGACACAGATTCTATCAGCAATTAAACAGACAGGAAATGATTTACCTGATGCCGGCTAATATGATCACAGCAGTAATGAGAGATACAAGCGATGTGGCATATCCAGCCGTGTACAGATGTTTTAGCGGAGACAGATAAGAAGTCTAAAAAATAACAGAAGTCTAATTTTAGGTAGACACTTGTTACGAAACAATTCAATTCCACGGCATAGCATAACACTTAGATTAAGAATTCAGTCTCTGATAAAAAAAAAAACAAAAGCAGCCAAGCAGTTTAAAATATACTTTAAATAAAGTGATAAATACCACACTCCCAGATTCGGAATCATCTGGAAAAGCGCAGGCTTCATCATACGGAGGATATGAGTCGCTCCAGCCTAAGGAAGTGCAGTTTCTGTATATCACACCTGCCGAATAAAAGTTATTTTTAATTTTTTATTCATTTTTTTTTTTCGGTCTCTGGATCATTCTTTTGATACCAACACTTGTGAAAATACATTTTACTGATAAACAAGAAATAATAAATAAGTGAATTGGCAAACAGGGACCGTCTCAAAATTTTGTTAACCATCCAGTGAAGTGACACACACACAGACCCGGAGCAGTGGGCAGACCTAAGTTGTGACCCCCGAGCAGCTAATGGTGGTCAGTGTCTTGCTCAGTGTTTCAAAATCCTTAAAATCTATCCATGTGAGACTCTTAGACTCAGCTATCAAATGACTGAAAAACAGAAGCAAAATTGTAAAGTGAATTGTAAAATTGTAAATGAAGAGTCCTCACAATCAAAATGGAAAGACCTGCCTATAGTTACACTCTTTGATCAAATGTTGCGTTTATGTTTCAGAGTTGAGTGTAGAAAGACAGATAGATAGTTTGATCCAGTGATATCATAACTGTTTATTTTGTCCTGTGAACCATCTATGTTCTCATCAGTGTTCTGTATTTGGTAAGCTGTAGAGCAGGTCGAGACCTAAATGCAGAAGAAACGAAAGGCTATTGTTTAATGAAGTCAGCTAAGCGAGAGGCGTAGTTGAAAAACAGGCAGCAGGTCAAACCAGGGAAGTAGAGACACAGACAGAGATCAAAGCCCATAAAGACTGAAACGATACAATGATTCGCGCTGACACGTTAACGCGTGTCTTTTAATGTGTCGCGTCTGGTCTCAAAAGTGCTTGCGGACATTATAATTACATTTCTGCTTGGTGAAGAGACAAGAGTGAAGGTTGCCATGTTCACTTCAGTGTTCATTTGGACAAAACATTTTTATTTAGTTTTAGTCAGTCTTTTGACTAAAACTCAGTTTTTGTTCAAGTTTCTCAACTTGGTCATCTTAATTTTTATTTAGTTTTAGTCTACTTTTAGTCGACTAAACACCATAACATTGTAGCGTACTAAATTACAATATAAATTCAGTCCACAAAAATATAGATGAAAAAAAAAACTCGATTTTTTTCCCAAATAGCCCAATATTTATGCGCTTTGAGACAGATGTAACTGTGAAAAGCATCTTACAAAGGCACTGAAATTGAACTTGAATATTCAACAATAGTGCTAAAGAATAAGAAACAATGATATGTTAAAAGAAGATTATCAAGTCACTGAGTAGTTACAGAGACTATCTTTTCCATGTCTGTTTCCGCTACTGATCGCCTCTTATTATTTTTAATCACTTTATTTTGCCAAAACTTTCTTGTACAGTTTTGAGAAGCTCTAGCATGCATTTAATTGTGAATTTATTCTGTTCCCAAACCACTCTTTTGTCTGATATAAATAAATCCCTAGAACAGAACTAACACCGTTTCAAATTTGTGCTGCTGTAAATTCTCCTCTTACTACTTTGAAATATGAATGAATGGACGTTACTTCAATTCCGAGTCTAATAGACGCAATAAATATGAAATTGCGCAACTACACGAAGCAAATGAAACAACCGTCACGCAATAGCAAACACATTTCAAACCTGTTTTTTCCATTATTCTCTGGCCATTTTGGATCTTTTAGCTACACATTTACCTCTTCAAAATGTATGCGCATAAATGTTTGTTATTAAATGCAATTTGTTAAGATTTTCTCCGTTTTTAATGACTTGTGGTGCAAATATACATATGTTTAACAGATTTGGTTTTGATGAGACGGGTTCTCGCTTTGGTTGAATGTTCATTGTGGACAGTAGCACTTTCATTACAGCTAAAATAACTACAACTTTAAACACGTTTTATTACGCTTGACTGGCCAATTTCACTGTTATAACATTTCTGTACAATTCAGTGTATACATTTCTTATTCATATACAGTGCACTTTTTTTTAAACATTTCTTATGAAATTAAACTTCCTCTCTACAGAATTTCATCTGTAAGTCAAAAGCAAAGCATGAAATGCCTAGGGTGACAATATTTTCCGATTTCCAAAAAAAAGGACAACCGACGAGACCTCAAGACTAATTCAGACTGGCTTCTCGGAGGTTGATGAACATGGTTTAATAGGCTTCAATGGTGCGAGACTAACTTCTGTAATAAAAAAAATTTAATCTGTAAAAACTTAAATCTGTAGCAAAATATAGTCTTAGACTCTTTTGTAATTAATTAATAATATGAAGTAATGTTCTAAATATCAAGTCTTCAGTTAGAAAATCCAGCTTCAACAATATATTACTATATATTATTATTATATACTATAAAATCTCAATTAGTGCGCAATATTAGTGGGCCGTTTTTATACGACAGATAATTTAATAGTATAGACAGTTTCAATTTATTATTTAAATTATTTAATGTTGTTGTTTATTAATACCTTAACAAATATATAATTCATATTTAAAAATATTCCCATTTATGTGTCTGACCTAACAAACAACCTTAACAAACACTTTGCAGACTCCGCCTAAAGCCCCGCCCTCCTCACAAACAGTTACATAGACCAATCAAACTAAAATTGGCTAAAATGACCCAATCAAAAGTAGAAAATGTAACGTCATCATAAAATGCGCATGAGAGGATTCGCATGAGATGCTGCTTTAAAAAAAGTTGACAAAAAAAACGGGACATAAGTGCGTATTGTTTTAAAATGGTACGTACAATTTCATTATCAAATAATTTAAAGCACGGGTGGCGAACCTACGTACGTATGCGTGTTATCATCCTTTAAAGAAGAGTGAAAATCGGACATTTTTGTGAATTTTTAAAACCCGTCCGGACACTGTGGACACGAAAGAGGACATGTCCGGGGAAAAGAGGACGCTTGGTCACCCTAAAAAAGCCCCTTCAGGCCATAGTGCAAACTATAAAATATATATTTATTTTTCTTAGCTGGTTAGATCTGACATATCGCTACAGCTTTATTACCAAACCTTTACGCATTTCCAAGCTTTACAAACAACCCAAACTCTTCAAATTCTTGTGCGCACACTCATTCACGACACAGAGCTGCGTACGACTCTGAATACGAGAGACATTGATGGCGACAATGCATTGAAAAGCCACAAAAAGATAGTGTACAAAATGCAATTAAGTGACGGCAGAACACAGAACTGTGAAGGTCAAGCTGCCATCTAGAAGATCAAGAAAACGGTTCCATTGCTAGTCAGAAAGACTCATCAAAACCCACATTTGACTGTAGAAATCTGCAGAAGGTTTAGAAGATTGGTGACCGTAGCACAATCAGAACAATTCTGGAGGCTTGAGGGCTTTTGAAATGCATTTTTAACTGATGAAGTTCAAATAAAAACCGTTGGCTATCAGCAAAGGCAAGTTTGGAAAAATGCAACACTTGGAGAACTATTGAAGCAAATTTGGACTTTCATTAATAATTTGTGTGTGTGTGTGTGTGTGTGTGTGTGTGTGTGTTCATCATTAAGCTAGTTGAACTGTAAAACGTGCTTTATGAATAAATGAGACCTTGAACTTGATTTTTTTTTTCCTCCATATTTTCCTTGCGATATATAAACTTGGCTTGCTTTACTGGAGGTTTGTTGAAGGCCGCTATCTTCTGACCAGCCAATCTGTGAGCACTTTCAGGGGATTTAAAAGAAAAAAAAACTGATTTATTTAACACTATATTTAAACTCGGTGTATTTACAAAATGTTGCTTTAAGTGGAAAAGTAATCACCGAGATGTACTGGTCTGTGTGTGTGTGTGTGTGTGTGTGTGTGTGTGTGTGTGTGTGTGTGTGTGTGTGGTGTACACAGATGTTGGACTCAGGGAGTTTTGATGCATTTAATGGATTATAAACTGCTTTTACACAAACATCTCAACGGGGATTTTCTGAGGAAATACGTTTGTTTTATTTAATTGCTGGTTTTCTATCTCATGTGGCGTTTTAAACTCAAACACGTTTAGATGTCTGCCTAATCTGAGCAATAAAGATATTAATGATGCCCCAAAGCAAGTGAATCATATAAGTTCCTTTTGCACATTTAAAGGTTCCATGCAAAGCCGCAGGTAAAATTTCATACCGTACCATTTTGAAATAGATTTTAATAACTTATTCATGATAATGAGAGTAAGCATGTAATAATGTATTTTGTCAATTTAGTGATGTTTAGAAAAATTTAGATTAACCTTTTTTGTCCTTGTACAAGCATTACATTAAAATTTCATATACATATATTTTAATGGTATTATAATTAAATTGTCTCTATTCCCTGTTATAAATTGTATTATGACATTTAAATGTGTATATACATTTAAATATACCATATAATACAATATAAAGGTAAGCATTTTTTTTTGCAATCACATTTTTTAAAACAATTATAATTTCTCTCAATTTTAAATAATTAATTAATGACCTAAATATAATACAAATGTGTAGTAATAAATATTGTTATTACATATAATAATTTTCTCAGTAATCACACTTTTCAGATGAATTTATTTCAAGGACAAACTTTTGACAAGGGATGAAGAGTTTAAGTTTATTTATTTTTATATAGAGACAGAGAGAGGAAAAAAGCAAAGAAAAAAAATGTAAAGCTCTGTTTGTAGTACTCGAATAATATATATTTACATGTGGGCGGCGTCAAGTCAATGATACATGATGGTGTTGTTTATCAATTCAGAAAAAAATGTTCAGTCCTTTATTCAAAAACATTGTGTTCTCTGTTTTTGTCCGTCTCATTTGATGTATTCACTGGTTTGTGTACTGGATTTGGACGGCACACCTGCCCCTCTCTGCAGGCCGTGATGAACCTGATGAAGACCACTGACCCGTGAGTCAGAACACTGACAGCTTTCAGCCCTGCAGAAGCAAGTTCTCTTTGACAAACCTTTCACGCGACACCAGCCCGGAGCCTTCACACCAAACACGCCAGCTATAATGACCACTAGGAATATTCTACAGCTTCATCTTCAAGCCAAGACCTACACAACTACACTGACCTTGAGAGCTGGAGAAGTGCATGAAGACGTCGGAGCACGAGACGTTGATGACCTGTCCGGCGGCGGCCGAGCGCCAGCAGCGGATCCCGTCCCAATCCGTCCTGCATCCTGAACACACAGAAGAACCCATGCCAAATCAGCTTTCCAGAAGGAGTTGCCAACGTAGTGCGTAAATCCCTCCACTGCGCTAATCTTCCTTCGTTAATATTGTAAGATCAAACTCACTCGAGCATCTTCGTAAAACCCAAATCTCTGGAACAAGACGGCTAAAGAGGCTGAAATGTGATTTTTGAATGTGCTTTGATAGTTGTTTGTCTAAACAACTGTTGGGCCAAAAAATATTAAAAGTGTAAAAAAAAAGCTGTAAGTGAATAAAATGTTAATAGAGATGTAAGGCGAGGGTTTCATTATACAGTTGTAAAATTAAGGCTGCAAGAAGCAATGATGGTCTAATTCGAGTTTAAATTAGACTTTAAAAACAAGTAATTGTGTAATAATGTGTATTTCTTCAATTTACTAACTAGAATAATTTATATTAACCTTCATTACTTTAGAGAATTCATAGTTGTCATCTACTATTATTACAATTTAAACGTACTGTCAAATGATTAATCAAAACGTTAAAGTATTGGACATACAGTATATTCATATTTAAAGACGAGTGGAACCGTAGTTAAAAATATAGGTAAAACGGCAAAGACACGTTTTTTAAATCCCAAAATGAAAATGATGAACTGTCAAAGCTAAAAATAATATCAAATATAATTCGTTAAAAATAAATGTTTTATTTAAAAAAATATTAAAAATCTAATATAATTTGTTTAAATAATTGTTATTATTATTATCAGAAATCAATAAACATAAATATTGTTAGTATTGCTTATGTTGTTGTTGTTATTCTTATTGTTAACCCTAAATTGTTTTTACAATATTTTTTATAATAATATAAATTAGGCATATAATTAAAACATCAGAGGATTTCCTGAACTATATTATGACAATAAATTACAATTGTGCAAATCGTATAGACAGCTTCTTCTCAATTAGACCGTGTAATTAAGTTTGTGAAATTCAAACAAAGTGTTCTTATTGTTATGAAATTGTTTATTTTACTTGTAAACCAAAAACGTTTTTAAAAAGTATATCCTACAAACTCTGGCCGACATGATATATTATAAACAAAATCGGTATTTTCGTCAATAAATGAAGTGAAAACTTAACTTGAGCAAATGTAGAAAAGATGTTTTTGACTCTTTCGCATGTTAGATGTGACAGTGAGACAGGGATTTTTGGTCATCTAAAGCTCAAGATCTACTCCAGATTGACTTAAAAAGCTCAATACTTGGTTAGTTAGACTCAACACGTAATTAACGTGATCAGACGAACGTATTTTAAGGACGACAGCTGGTGGACCACAGAAAAAAACAGCAGATCCGTAAGACGCTCTGAGAATGAAAACATCAAAGTTTAAACTCACGGAGATACAAACGTCAACAAGATAAATTGCAAATAGTGAGTAAAAGATAAAGTGCAGTTGGTGCAACGGTCGTGAAAGTGCTAGTGAATGGACTTTACTCGTCCAATTTCTTTTTTAACCAGGCGACTGAAATGTAGTTTAACACACTTACCAACACGTAACTTACAAAAAAAGCTTCTGTTTTTTTTTTCACTTTTTCTTACACATTTACTGTAAATCTGTTACTTTAAAGTCATTTGGCTGAAGCTTTAATTTCTCCTTATAGTTCAACTGTAACTCTATTACTTTAACTTACAGTAACTTACAGTGTGGCAGAAGCTTTTATTTCTACTGTAAACCAGTTACTTTACTGTAAAGTCATTACGGTAAGTAAGCTTTTGTTGCGTGTATTACGGTGTTTTACGGTCTGTGCATCGACCGTTACATTTGTGCATCGAGCTGCATGTTTTCATTTACTATATTTACTATACTGTAATTGTGCTTTTTTTGTGATTTTATTTGTGGTTATACAATGTGCAGGATCTCAAAAACGTATCACGAAGCAGTTCAATTATGGGTCAAATGCAATTTTTACGCAAAAGGTATTCTGGGAAATTGAGTTCAGAAAGCAATGGGGAAAAGTTAAACCCTGACACGTGGAAACAGTTAAAACGTTCAAAACCAATGGTTCTCAACCAATGAAACCAGTCAAAACATTAATGTTTCTGAGAAGCACAAAGAATTCTGGGAAATTGAGTCCAGGAAGCAACACGACAAAAACCATGTGGAAAAAGAAGTCTAAACACTCTAAAAATAAACCGCACATACCAAATTATCCTCCGATTATTTAATATTCATGAAAATCTACTCAAGCAAAGAATATTCCACTCAATCAAATCCACGCACAGCTGGAATAATGATGGCACACGGAAGGAAAGGCTTTTAATACGGACATGTTCTTTTCAAGCCAGTTATGTTGGCAAATCTGCATGTCGCCGTGGCTCTGATGAAATTGGCTTTGCACGGAGGCTTTGATGCTCCTCAGCAGAATGGATCTTGTACGGGCCCAGACTGGGCATTTGAATGTGGAGTCTGATTGCCTTGGGTCGCGATGCTCCGTCGGAAATTCTGGACTCATCTCCGATCCAAAGACACACACCACATAATTAGAAATCTAAATTGCCTATAGGAATGAGAGCGTGAATCTGCATGTGCGTCGTGTGATGGATGAGCCAGAGTGATGCAACCAAGAAGCTCTCCGTCATCTACAGGCAGCTTGAAGGGAATCGTGTCCTTTCTGAAGTCCGCCGCTCTCTGAATACGGATTTATATAACCTTATATATATTATTAGAAGTACACTGTGTGTATTATTATACTTAATCTTACTGTAATCTTGAAATGAATCTAGTTTAATCCAAATTAATGTCGAATTGGAGCAAATTTGGCACGAGAGGCTTTGCAGAACTAACTCAACATTGGACATGTGCAAATAAAAGTCATTCAAAATCAAATTCGACTTCTTAAAAAATGTATTGTGTAAGTGTAGTTGTTTCGAATACAGTATATGAATTGAGAGCATGTATGGAAGATTAAAAACAATTAAAAAGTATTGCAACTTTTTCATAGAATTGACAGTCAGAGTTGCGACTTGTAATGCCCGAATTATGAATTTAAATGTTTTTATTTCCGGGCTTCCATATATATATTTGACGAGACCAGACAAGGAACGAGACAAACGGTACATATACTGTCCTTAATTGAACCAGAACCAGCTGTGCTGGGACAAGGGGCGGAGTCAGGGATGGTGACGAGATGATTTGTGACACTAATAAAACTGCAAATGTGTCTTCTCTGAAAATGAAACGTCATAATTAAACGCCATACCTGACAGGTGCGAGAACTTAACACGTACATCCACGCTAAAATATCACCACAACAGTTTATTTACTAGTCCAATTTATTTTTTACCTAATTTTTTTGATCCGTAAAAAAATACTTTTTTCCCAACACGACTTTGAGTATAGATTATCAACATTTTTGCTTTACAGACTTTTTCTTTATCTGTGTTGACCCCGTGTATATATATATATATTTATGTACATCGTTTATTTTCGGGTGCACCCTAAATTCAAAATTTTTTTTTTTTTTTACAAATTTACCGTGTCCCTTATAATCCATTTAAAAAGTGTCTTTGAGTACTTATAATGTATACGGGCAGATGTATCAGAATGGACAGAGCTGAGAGCGAAAGGCATATACTGTAATTTATACTTTTACAAAAAAGCATAAATATTATCCTTTTTAACATAAGCTGACAATTCAACTCATTATTAGTGCAATTAAAAACAAGCATAAAACCTCACACTTCATACTGCATCTCCTCAAATGTCTTTTTTTTCAGCATTTCCTGGTAACCGTTGATTCACATCACATAATCAGCACATCACACAACTGGACTGAAACACGTACTCGTGTAGATATCTGCTCTTTTTGCTGCTTCGAACCCCATTTTAGTTTTGACTTCTCAAACATTTTGTGCGACTGTTACTCGTGAGCGTTTAGCTTGGTTATTTAACTTGGCGAAGAGCGTTTGCTCCTCTCATTTGGAAGGAAGACGTCTCGATGCTGCGAGCGGTCGTGTAACGTAATTAACATATGTCCTGTGGGTCGACGCGTCTGTCCGCATCCATCTCTTTTCTGACCTCACTGAGCGAGAACAGAATCAAAACTCACTCCGGATTATTAATATCTCTGCTGGCTATGGAGATGCGCTTGGCTTGAATGAGCTTTTAAATGTAAAACTATATTTAAATCAACGCTGTGGAGAAATGAAAAGAAGACACTTTTCCTCATTTTTCTGTCACTTTTGAACTAATCTTGCATAATTAATGGTGGGTCCTGTTTGAATCAGATTTTTTTCTCTACTGGATTGTTAGATGATGGATAGTTTAAATGCGTTTGCTGTCGTTTAGGACGAGAACATTCTCTGCAGGTGCACAAAGCGATTTAAAATAGCTTCCTTTCCTGCTTCATATTCGATTAAAGTAACATGGTTAACATTTAGTCATCACAGTCAACGCACAGTCAGCTGGAGTTAACCAGGCCATGAGGCTGCGTCTCTCTCTATCTCTCTCTCTCTCTCTCTCTCTCTTTCACTCTATGTCTGTTCTCTCTCTCTTTCTCTCTCTCTCTTTCTCACTTTCTCATTCACTGTGTCTGTTCTCTCTCTCTTTCTCTCACTCTCTTTCTCACATTCTCTTTCACTCTGTGTCTGTTTTTTCTCTCTCCATTGCTCACTCTGTATTTTTCTCACATTTGCTCTCTCTTTCTTTCAGATCTCTCACAATGCATTTCTTCATGCTTCCCTCGCTGTCTTTCTGTCTCTCTCTCTCTCTCTCTCTCTCTCTCTCTCTCTCTCCCTCTCTCTCTCTCTTTCTATGCCTAACTCCTCTCTCTGTCTTCTCTGTCTATCACTGTCTCTCCATCCCTCACAGCTGCCACACTGTCTAGTGTATCTCTCTCCTTCTCTCTCTCACTCCTCCTTCTTTCTCTCTTTCAGATCCGTCACAATGACTCAATACATGCTTCCCTGTCTCTGTATATGTCTCTCTCTCCCTCTCTCTCTCTCTCTCTCTCTCTTCCTTTCTCTCTCATATTATCTCTTTCACTCTCCTTCTTCTTTTTCTGAACTTTCTCTCTCAATCTACTAAGCCGAATTCATCTCTCCTGGTCATTCTTCTACCCTCTCACCATTTTTCTATCTCTCTAAGTGTCCGCCCACCCCGCTCCATTCACCACTCAGTTTTTTTCCACATGCTCTCTATCTCTCTTTATTCTCTCTATTCTCTCTCTCTCTTGTTCTTTTAGATATCTCATAATGTCTCTCTTTATGCTTCTTGTTCTGTGTACCTGTGTCACACACACATACACACACACACACACACACACACACACACACACACACACACACACACACTAGAATAGAACAGATAAGCGTCACCTGTTTGCTGGAACTGGCTCTTCTCACTCTTTCTGGTCTGGATGCAGACTTTCTGGTCTTGTATAAGTTGAGAGATAATGGCACAGTCTGGATGAATGGCACACACCTGTAACAAATTGTTTAAATTCTAATATAGTACTTGACAAGTGTTTAATAAAGTGTGTATTGTTTATTTATTTTCAAATGTATAATATTGCTACTGTTTACAATGTACTTTGCTAAAAATAATTATTTTCTGTTACCACATACCAACCATACATGTAAAATAAAACTATGAATGGATGGGTGGATATAAAGGCAGACAGTCAGACAAACATACAGATTGCATTTATACAATGTAGGTTTGAATAAATATATATCCATATTTGCATAAATTAATTAATGCAAATATCACATTGCCTACAGATTTAAGTGCATTATCACAGACATACCGGTAAGCAAAATAACATTTCTAAACGATTTAAAGATTCTAGATTTATATACTTAATTTGAATGCGATATAAATGTAAAAGTTCACACTAAACTATACTCAAGTTGTATTGTGAAATGAAAACAGACTTACGGCTCTCAAAAAAGTCGCGATTAAGCAGAGATGCAGAAGGTGCATGTTAAAGACAAAAGCGGAAACCATTAATGTCCGATAATCCCAATAATGCACGAGATTGCTTTCACTTCACGAACAAATCGCTCCTGCCTTGTGACTCCACAAACTGAAGCACGTTCACGCGATCTCTCTTTCTTTTTGACTGATGCGCGCCCCCGCGTCCTGGTTAGGAGACGTGGAGCGCGCGCGTGGTCACGTTGACTTTGACATCCAACGTAATTGACTGAAAATATACTTCTACAGTACGTACTTGTTTTTATTTTACGTTGTATGTTACTGTTTTTCTACCGATTATTACATTGTAGTCGAAATTAAATAAGTTCAAATTTAAAGATGGTAATTTCCATGACTTTTCAACACTGGGAAACCCTTGGAATTCTGGAGAATGGAGTTCATGACTCAAATCAACAGCTTCTGTCCTTTTTCATATTCTTCCGTTATAAATTACGGAGTATTAAAATGACTGCCCATGGGGACACATGAGAAAAAAAATTAACATAGTTACCAATTCATTGCACAAATTAATAATAACTAGACAAATCAAATCTAAAGAAATTATAAGAATTTGAAATTAAAAATGTGCATACGTGATTTGCAGTGACAACGATTTTGACAAAGAGTATCATTTCTTTCATTAAAATAAAACAAAACGGGCAAATCCGTTGTCGAGAACTTCTGCTCACCAAGTTGACTTGTATTAAGCTATCTATCTTTTTACATTTTTAAGTATATATACTATGTATTTAGTTTTACTCAAGTAACCTGAGTATACGTTGCTATTGCTCAGTTCCTAGCTATGTGCGCGTTCAGAATGACGTTGTTAAATAGTTTCGTACTTTTATAAAGTACAGTAAAGGATGGATGGAAAAAGAGACAGGAAAACCATATATTATATAACACCAGGATGGCCGAGTGGTTAAGGCGTTGGACTTAAGATCCAATGGACAAATGTCCGCGTGGGTTCGAACCCCACTTCTGGTATTTTGCTTTTCTAACGTCTGATTACGTTTCCCCAAGTTTTGCAGCATTTTACACACATAACTTCTAAAAACACCGCATGTAAGGGTTGTTGTAATAATAGTAAAAATACAAAAAATGGAACACATCTATACGTTGTGTGTGTAATATCAGACGCACCAAATGTGTTCATATGTATATTTTATTTCATATTTCTACTCACACATTGCAGATGTTAATTTAGGCAGCAGGACGCAACGTTTCACATTTCTCAGTGTAAATGGATTGTACCATTTCTAATATGTGTGGGGGGAGATGCGTTTATAGTAACCCTATTTTCAGTTTTACCGTTTTTCCTTACCCTAATAGTCTTGTGTTAATTCCTGTATTACGTGAAAGTAAAGCTCATTGTTAAGACTGCAATCATTTAGATGTTATACCATGTGAATGTGTTTTTTTATAAAACAAATCCCACCCGCGCCGGTTATAAGTTGAGGTCCGCCGCGTCTCTCGCTCTCTTTCCGTAGTGAGGCATCCCGGGGAGAAGTTCTACTCTAAGTGCCTGTCACTCTCAAAGTCGTTTAAAGTAAGTAAAGTCGACTTTTCCCCAGCAAGAGTTTGAAGGATGGCGTCGAGTGGACGTTTATGTCGGCGTTTCTGCGTGTTCGGCTTCGCGTGTGCTGCCACGTGGCTGCATGAGAGACTCGTCAGTCTAATCCGCTGCCGAATTTAAACCTCCCTGAACTTGTCAACACGCCATATTCGCTTCAGAAACAGATCTAGTGCGCTGTAGTAGGCTCGACTAGTTCACTTACTAGGGCCCTTGACACAAGCAGCACCGTGAGCAAAACCTGGCAAACCGTCCGGCGCGGATTATGTCTCGTGCGTCTCATTTGCATATTGATAGTCAGATCTACTGCATGACTTTTTTTTTTTTTTTAAATGACACCGACTTATACGTTACTTGTATATAACTTTAATAAAATAAATATTTAAATTACTGTAGTTCATGTCAGAGTACATTTTAGAGATGCATGGTGTTATTTCCTTCACATATGAAATCACAAAATCTAATTTTACGGTGATGTTGCATTTCAATACTTTACAATTTGAAACTTGGCTGCTACGTTTGTGCAGTTAAATTGTAGTTGTGGCTACAACTCAGAGTGTTTGCCAATCGGACGAAAGTGCGTAAAATTTAAATTTGTTCTTATACCATATCAAGTGAATTTGCGCATGTTAAACCGTTATTTAAGATTGAATGTTTGCCCTGAATGTATTGGAAATATTCTTCGGAACAAAAAAGCTACTACTTTCTTAGTTTTTGAGAACTAATTTTCCTGGCTCATCAATTTTTTAAATAAAATGTTCTTTTAATATTGTAGATTTAGTATTTCGTCCAGATAATCAATATCCTGTCGCGTCAAAGCCGGCGATTTATTTTTGTAATGCAGTAATTAACGTTATGCTCGTTCCTTGACCAAAGCTAGACACTGCGAAAAAGCATTTTCAGACGCAGTTTTAATTCTGAACACATTTGCGTAAAAGAGCTGAGCCGATTTACTGGCGAATGTCTGGTGTGACTGCTTAACATGCATAATTGTATTTGTTTACATTAGGACCGAGCTATGTTGCGTTGCAAAACTAAAACATTCATGGCAAACTACATTGATTTTGGAGACCATGTTTATCGTTTGTGCTAATTGAAAAGTTCCACCTTCCCGTGATGCAAATTATCGTGATCTTTGTTTACGTCAGTGTTGCCCACTCCAAGGTTTGATTTATTGACCCGTTTTACGCCAGCGATCAAAGTGTGCGTGTTTCACGCGCTCCAGCGGGAATTTGAAGGCAAACGTCATTTTATCGTTTCCTGCCTTTGAAGATTTGATGTCTTGTTAAACTAATTTGGTGATTTGTTTTAATATTGACTTGGAATAAGGCTGAGATGTTGTGACACATTTATACAATTCTCTTTTTTTTTGAAGTCACCATTTCTGTATGTTTCGATTGTAGCTATGTTTTTTTGTTTGAACTTTGTGTTATTTAAGTAATTCATAAATCTCCCAATTCTATTCACTGTTTCAAAGGTTATCCACTCGTTTAATGTGTAGTTGCTCGTCTGATCCGATTTTCAATTCGCTAAATTTCCACTAAAGCCAATTACAGGGGAAATAAACAAAGCAATTCTAACAGGGCTGGGCGATTATGCCAAAAATAAAAATTGATGAATTGAATATTTTAACACTTATGATTGAACGATTATTATTTTTTTTCCTTCAGTTTACTGACAAGTTTTGTACAATAAATATGCTCACAATAAAAGTAAGATTTTTGAATAAAGTATTTTACTAGTATTTTTTTTAAATATAATTGATACACGCACAGATCTTCTATAGGAATATTTATTGATCATCAACAACTGAAATTGTAGCACATATTGCCTAAATTGTACAATCACTGTTCTTATCAAAAGTAAAAATAAATATCTCATTGAACACATTTGGGAACGGGTAAAATTTTCATATTTTCTTATCCGTAAAACAAATATTTCAATGTAAACAACAGATTGTTGCAATGAAAGTTGAGCTCTGTTGCATGAGGTGATCTTGGCGATCTTGTCACATCACCTAATGAACATGAATTTACTTTTCAGTTCTTACTAAGAAACATGAGCGTGTTTAAACGTTTCAGATTTCAGCAGGACCTGACATATGGAAAAATATTTCCACATGAACTGAAAAGCCGCCCTGATGAGGAATTTCACATTGGTCACGTTATCGTCGCAACTGTTTTTCTCGAGCGGCTACACTTTTGTTTGTTCCATACTTCCTGAAGCCAAAATGCGTCCAAACGACAAAGACCCTGGTTTTCCTTTTTTGTTTAAGTCAATATATAAGTTGTATAAGTCCATGAACGGAGCGAACACACAGAAGTTTTCTTAAAGGGGAAAGTAAAAAAAAAAAAAAAAAATGTAAGATGTTCTGAATTTAAATTTTGATATTTTTTGGATTAATTGCCCAGCCCTAGTTTGTCTTGAAAACATTAACTTATTTGTAATGCAACAGGTTTCACGTTTGATTTGACTTTCGGCCAAACCCTCGTCTTTTAAAAGTCTGGGATCGGCTTGTTGAGCGCATGATTGGCTGCTGTCGGAGCTGTAGATGCCCTTGAATGTCTCACTTGGGCTGGGATGAGCTCCTCAGCACTCCTCTCTTTGTTTTCCCATCATAACGGAGCCAGAGAATGGAGAACCACAGGGGTTCCCGAATTCAAGAGCAAGCGGACCCGTCGCTCTCGACTGATGTGCGGAGGAAACGCACTCGCTCTGAGAATCAGGCCTGTGAAGAAGACAGACATGACTTCCCAGGAGAGACTCCTCCCCGAGACAGAGTTCCACGCACCCTGGTCTTCAGGGCCAAACGAAGCGGTGCACAGCAGGTCCCAGAGAGCGAGAACCAGCGGGGTCCGGCCCACCAGCGCTCCTCATCAGAACCGCAAAGGGCTCGTCCGCCTCCGGGCAGTAACAGAAAGCGCGTTTCCTCTGAGACCGAACGCTTCCCTCGGAGAAGGGACAAGTATGGCTGCTTTATTAGCATGGGGCTGGACCATTTGAACGTAGATTGTGTTGGAGCTTTTTTTTTTTTTTTTTTTTTTTCCTGTGGACCGTGTGATATTTTTTTTTTTTTACGTAATTTTTTTTTTATTGTTTTTTTTGCACCCCGAAACTGCGTTTAATGGTAAATTGTGAATGTCCTCGGCTTGGCGTGTGCCACTCGGGATGCTGAGTGAGCGGTAAAACTAAGCAAGCAAAGAATGGCGTTTTGTTGATGTCCTGCAACGGCTAAATCCGACCGCTACAAAGGGTTTCACCTCGCCTCCGCTGGCATTGTACGGGAAAAGCTTTCGATGCAAACATGTACCTGTACGTTTCACTTTATCTCTGAGTAACTGCATTTTCACTTTTCAAGTTTTTTACAACCAATTGATTTGCTAATTGTGTGTTCATGATTTAGCCATCTTAAACTATAGACAGATTTTCTTTCTTTCCTTTGTATCTCTTTCTCCCTCTTCATGTTTCTTTCTTTCTCTGTCTTCTTTTTTTTTCTTGCTTTTGTTCTTCCTTTATTTCTCTTTGTTCTCTCGATCACTCACGCATTCTGTTTCTGTTTTTTATTTTTTTATTTTTATTTTTACCACAATTGAGAAATGTACATGTTACAACCGCAATCACAAACGCAATTAAAAATACACAATGGTAGGAAAAAAATAAATGCATAAACAAAATGTGAATGACACTATTGCACTTTTTTTTTTTATTTATTTTGTCCCTTCAAACACTCAAGTCCCAGTTAAAAGCTGAGGTGTCATTAGAAACCTGTATTTCTTTAAAAAAAACTGTAAATTTCAGTAAACTACGCTAATTTAGTGGCGTTTATGCGTTGACAAACTCTTTGCGCTTGTGTTATCGCTAGTTGTGTCTGCGTTCTAATTTATAACTACTGCCGTTCTGGATCATGGAAAACGCTTTTGCTTTGTTTAATGTCACTTACAATAACTGAGATGCTTGGCCTGTCGTGTGTGTGTGTGTGTGTGTGTGTGTGTGTGTGTGTGTGAGAGACAAACACACACACAGCTGTTCTTTGCAGTGCATTTTCTAATCCTGATGTTCACTGTGTTGTCAGCATCACCATGAGTGGACTTCAGGGACTCGCCCAAGAGAACATCTGGTTCGATAAATCCCGATACGACGAGGCGGAGAGATGTTTCTATGAGGGCGTCAACGGCGTTCCTCAGGTACTGCTGTCCCGTGCCATCCGCCCCATCACCCCGCCACACTATGAAACGTCCCAGCATCTCGTGAGCTGTGGTTCTCGCCCACTCGGCTGTTTCTCCAGCTGTCCGCTTACTTTGGATGTTGTGATGTGACGTCGCTTGTGTGTGTGTGTTTGCTTGCTGGCTCTTTCTCTCTCTCTCTCTCTCTCTCTCTCTCTCTCACATTCTGCCTCTTGCTGGTTTGTTTGACATGGGCCTTTTTACCCCGCTGTGCCCTTCCAGGAGAAAGATGCTAGTGCCATCCTGCAGGACATTGCTAAAGCCCGACAGAATATCCAGAAATCTCTCGCCGGAGTGAGTACCGTCCCCCCGTCCCCCAACCTGTCCTGTCGAGTTTAAACTCGGTCCACCACAAACCAGGGTTGCACGATAAAAGGGGAAATGACGTTTCACAAATTTTATTTTTTTTTCACCTTTCTAACTATTGTAGCTTTTTTTTTCTTTTTTTTTTTTTTCCTAAATTTGTTTTCACATTGAGGGTTAAAAAAAATGTTTTCATTATCAGTTGCTGCTTTTTATGTGCGTTTTGGAATTAAATTCAAAATAAAAAAAAAACACTAGTTTATTTTTTAATTTTAATTTTTATTACATTTTACTTAAACGTAGTCGTCTACTAATGATATAGTAAACATCACTACGCCGTACCTAATTATACGTCCACCTGATCTGTTTCAACAAACGATTTCATGTCACTGTTGCAAACACTAACCGCAACGTGACGTAAACACTGTGTTTTGTCTAAAAATCCTGACGCTCATTACTGCCACAAACACTTCCTCCTTCCTGTCCGTCCTTCAACTTGAAATATTGCGAAGATTATCATTCAATAAACGGCACAGGCTGAAATCTGATTATGGAATGGCTCTTACGACAATCTCTACTCGGCAGAGCAAATATAATTCACAGGGAGAGATGAAAAACACAATGGGATAAAGAATCGCATGGTTGAGAAATTAACGTCTGGCAGAATGTTAGGTTTAAATCTGGATAACCTTATCTGGATAATTTTATTTCTATACTTGTGTATTGGTCCGTCATGCTTATTAAACCCACAATGTGGAAACTGTTAAAGTCGTATTGTCTTGTAAAAATTTTCATGGTTCCAGAGTCTTAAATCAGCAGAACATACCATAGATTTACTATAAAGCAGAACATGTACTATAAAATAATTTACTACAAAGCAGAACCCATATTATAATTTAACATTGATAATGAGCAGGCGGTGAGACGACAGTGGCTAGGAAAACATTTTCAAGTTTGAGGGCTCTGACAATAACGTTAAATTGCAAAATTGTTAAATTGTTAAAATGCAAAATTATAATTTTTTTTTTTTTACTTGAATTCTTTAAGTGCAGTGGATTTGTTTTTATTTATTTTTGACAAAGTGGAATTCTAATTTCTAGTTTAGTATCAGAACCTTAGCCGGAGTTCAAACACCCAGAATACCCCTGTGCTATTTTGGGGTGTTTATGAAGCCCCTCGGGGGGCTTGTCGCAGACACTGAGGAACCCATTTATACTCTGACCTATAAAGTGACGGGATAAGGCTGAAAGATCCACGTTCTTACCATAAAGAGTCAAGTTATGCTTGGTGTAGTTTGATTATTGAATTTTATCTCTTATTTACACGGCCTGCTTCTGCTGGTTTGGGTTTTGTTTTTTTTTATATAATAAACAAGTCTCAGTTTCTTTGCGCCGCAATATATACAACGTTTCCCGCAAAATCAAACCAGCAAATTGTTGCGAGCACCATTTTCAAATGCTTCACTTTTTAAAAAAATTAGTTTTATTTTTTTCCCCCACATTTTTTAATGATTTATTTCATTTATTTGCATTATCAACTTTATGATCTGCGCAAATCTGCGAATACATTTTTTTTTTTTTTCAAATGTGATACTGATCTCTAGTCTAGTTCTGATATTATCCTTTAATAATTGGCGTTTGGGAAGTGGCCCCCAGGTGAGAGTGTGAATGTCCCCCTCTGTGATTGGTTGACCACTAATCCAGGGTGTCATGTTAGATTTTCTGGGATGGGCTCCAGCTCCTTTTGGCCCCAAAATGGGAAAAGTGGCTCAGAAAATTACAATCCTTCACTCAACTATAACGTCTGATTTAAAACATCTCCAGCTTCTGCATGTGCTTTTGCTCTGTCGCACTGTTGTTTTTTTTTTTCTTCTCCAAATTATTGGTCAAGCAAACCTCTTGAACCCAATCTGCTTTCAACGTGCCTGTGCCTTTCTTTTTTTCCTCTGTCAACATCCGGTTATTTTGGGCCACAGTGAGTGTCGGTAAATAACCGAACGTTGTCTTGCACGCAATGAAGCGATTCTCTTGATTGTCTTCTTACGTTCTGATTCCTTTTCTGGTTGTGGTTTCCGTGTGAATCTCTCAGGTGAAAACCGCTCTGCAGGGTAATAAAGGCACTCGCGCTCAAAAGCCCCGGGAGAGGAAGAGCGTAAGTTCCCTGGCGTGATCCAGAGTCACGCCGCAGTGTGGATCTCAAAGCGCATGTCTTCTGTGCGGTTCCATCTGTAAACTTCAGTGTCACGCATGTCCATGTCTAGAGCTCATGTAGATCGTCATCATCCCCTAAACGCATTGAGCATGTAGTTCTCGTGTGGATTACGGTTTCGTCTTTTAATCCTCGCCCCAACTTTCACCTTACAGAGTCAGAACGCCAGCAGATCGGAGGATCAGACCGAGTTGGTTTCTCGTCTAAAGAGTCTGGAACTGGACAACAAGAGTCTGCACAAAGGTTGGTACAAGAGAAGCTCCGAGAACGTTCCACTGCTGCATTGAGAAGCCAAAGTTGTGTTGGAAAAGCTAAACGATCATTTTTAAGTCACAATATAAGACTACAATGCGCACTATGATATTTTTAGTGTACTGCTTATCTTGTGCAGATCATGATCTGTAGCAAGCCAAATTATCATTAAAGCCACTATTGTCATTGAACTACTCACTAACCACCATTAATAGTATGAAACACTGCTCTGGTAGTGCATGTTACTAACACTGTAGCAACCATATAAAAGAAAATGCAACTTCAAGATGTTTAGTGGAGTCAAAGTGGTTAAATGTTATTTTGGCTTGCCGTAGTTATTTTCCCACATTCCCGTCTCTTGATCTGCGACTTAATGCTGTCAAAATTATTTGAAGTAACTTAATTCTGAAACTCATTTTGAGTTAATTTGCCAAAGAACTTTATTTTCCATTTACTGTATATGCAGTTGTACCTCTCTTTACAAAATTAAATTGTGAAATGGGCCGCATTTTGCATGTAAATATGATAATCTGGCCTGATAAACATGTTTTTATAATATGAGAAAACATCGTAATTACTGTAATAAACATCCGCCATTTAAAATCTCGCGATGACTGATGTAGCAGGATCAGCACAGATCCTGACGTCACCAAGATGTTAGCCAAGCGTCTCACTCTGGTTGTACTTGTGTGTAAACCTAATGAAACCGCACAGACACCTCTGAACATCATTTCATTGTAATGTTGTTGAAAAATAACACGACTGTTGGTTGGACCCGATCACGTTTAACTCCATTTGCATTGCCTTTCTCCGCCATCGAGTATTAGCGTGGCTTTGCCAACATAAAGTGACCTCGGCTCATTCTGCATAACGTGTCATCTTCCGAGTTGTGGTCCAGTGGTAGGGGACATGGACTCGTGTCCGAAAGGTTGCAGGTTCGAATCCCCCCTACTACTGGTTCTGCAACGAAGTGTCCTTGGGCAAGACACTGAACCCCACATGCCCCCCGGGCGCCACGGCTTAAGGCTGCCCACTGCTCCGAGTGTATGTGCACTTTCACGGATGGGTTAAATGCAGAGCACAAATTCAGTATGGTCCCTAGTGGCCATATTGCCGTCACCTCACTTCCTTATCCTTATCCTTTGTCTGGATGCGTGTTTTACTCAAAAGAACTCCCTGCAGTATGTATACGTATAGTGGTAAGAAAAAAAATCTTAACATTCTTGTTAATACAACATTTAGCCTATCGTATGGTGAAATAATTTTGTTAACTGAGACAACATTTTCTCCACGACGCCCTTTGTAAAAGGAAATTTTCGTGAACGTCATTCGTAAGTGGAGGTACAACTGCACCGTTTAATTAATTTTTTTTTGTCATTTATATCTATGCGTTTATAAGGCACTGGATTGTTGTGCCTTTTTAAAGTAAATGCGGTAGAATTTGGAAAATTTTAAAGCTTTAAAGAGTCTCTGTCTGTGTTGATTTATACACCTGATGACTTGATGTGTGGAAACTAACAGGCTGTTGTTTTGCCAGTGGTGGGTGATCTGAGAGCCACTCTGTTCAAACTGGAGTCCAGGATGGCCGTACTGGAGAAGAGCCAAGCGCCCGCTGCAGCCAAGACCGTCGTAGTGACCCGGGTAGATGAGACCTCCAGTTCTTCAGTAACGTGCTGGCCAAATCCAGCTCTGATTCCATCCTCATTGGTTGCATTCTGTCCAGACGCCCCAGGTCGAGGTTCACAATGGTACCGAGGACGACGAAGACGATGACGACGTTGACTTGTTTGGCAGTGATGAGGAAGACGCGGAGGCAGAGCGCATCAAAGCGGAGCGAGTGAAGGCGTACGCCGAGAAGAAGTCCAAGAAGCCGGTCCTCATCGCCAAATCCTCCATCCTGCTGGACGTCAAGCCTGTAAGTGTGGTGGAAGTTTGTTTCCGTTTCCAAGCTGATCTTCTCCTCTTCCTCAGTGGGATGACGAGACGGACATGTCCAAGCTGGAGGAGTGTGTGCGCTCCATACAGATGGACGGCCTGTTGTGGGGCGCTTCCAAACTGGTTCCTGTCGGCTACGGCATCAAAAAGCTGCAGATCAACTGTGTGGTGGAGGACGATAAAGTGGGAACGGACATTCTGGAGGAAGAGATCGTCCAATTTGAAGACTATGTAAGTGCTGAATTTGTTGAAGTAAACGTCTCTCTGGTCCTGACATCACACAAGTCAGGTGTGTGTAAAGTTTTTATTTTGTAATGTAAATGTAACGTAAATAAATGCCATAACAGGAAGGTCTTGTTTGAAATTGGTCGTCTACAAATTTGTATTTTTAATTTTGGTGCGAATAGTATTGATGAATTTTTTCCATTTGTAGGTCCAAAGTGTTGACATCGCTGCATTCAACAAGATCTGAGCCACTTTCCCACCGGGTGACCAGGTTTTACTTAAAAAAAAAACATCTCACACTGTTACTGCTGCTTTTATATCGACGGTTTTCAATAAACGTCATCAACGGACTCGGCACATCTCCAGTTCTTTTGTTGTGGTTATTTCGCTAACAAACGTTTGTTATGCAATTGTTTAAACTGCTCAATAGATTAGATTTTGACGTTTCCTTGCTCCTGAAACAAAAACTACTTACATACTGTGTTTGTGAACCATTTTTGATGACTATAAAAACTGTGATTGTGCTTTTGCGTGCCTCACAAACAGTTTAACGGTTGCAGGAAGTGTCTCATGGCTCCCAAAGTCTCCGGAGAACATGTCTTCACTCAACCAATTGCAAACATTCAATCGTGATAGGCAGAAACTTAATTCCGTAAGCTCTTTGTAATTTGAATTTAGATGACACGCAATTTGACTACATCTTGAATTGGTGTCTTCTCCCGGTAGGCTTAGAAACGTTGGTTTGTTGTTTTAGTTTGTTGTTTTTGTGCTGACGCTGGGCTGAGGGCACCGCTGCGGTCACTTCATCTCTCAATCTGAGGGGTGTCCAGACTGTCGGTATCGGGGCTTAAAGGAGCTCGGCTCTTGGTTGAAGCACGAAGACTAGGGTTGAGTTAGTTAAAGGGAAAAGACACTGAATAAGAGATGGTGGTTTTTGAATTGCGTGTGATTAATCGTGGTGTCAGAAATGGACGACTAGTGTACCACAATTGGAAAAACTGAGGAAATGTCTTGACAATGACACTGACAAACGATGCCATTGGTGAGTCAAGCAGTGAAAAATTGTTCCGAAAATGAATTCCGCCTTTAATGACTTGTGTACATACGGAAGAACCATTGGAAACCACATTGGTTTATTCTAAAAATAAAACAAGTTGCTTTAAAAACTCTGACCTAACGTTTGAAGGGATGGAAATGTGAAAAATATTTGGAAGCTCTAATTGATTAGAGATGGGGGGAAAATGGAGGCTAAAGCTAGTGCTCTTTTGGCAGACGCTTTTATCCAAAGAAACTTTTTGGATTTTATGTTTAAAAATATATTCAGGTTCATTCATCATCATTCAAAAACTGTACCGAGACACTCAGAATAAGTGCACGGAAAACCAAACACCACTGTAATGTCCATGTAGAATGTAAATGTAAAATCAATAGTGTTTTTAAAGTTGTGGAGGCTGTTTTTTGTGGTCCGTGCACTGCTATGTGGTTGTGTCTGAAAAACACGAGTCAGTATACTGATACTGGATTAAAAAAAAAAACCCTAAGACTCCGGAATACACCAACAACTTAAGTTAACATAATTCTGTGAACATTCACATCACTTTTTCCTGGCGATATTTTAACACAATGATCATAAAATCATCTTTGAATTTGCCGCCGCCTTCTCAACTCCGAATTGTTCCGTTGCTCCGCCTCCTGAGCAGCTACGGTGTCCACAACGGTCCAAACTTACGGGGATTTGTGTTTTACTCAACAATGTTTGTTGACCGGACTAAATCAACAAGTTACAGTACAAATTTTTATTAAGTACATCCAAGCATTACAAAACTTTGTTGAAAAAACACTAGCTAACCTGTGTTGTTTTGGTTATGTGTTTAAAGTTCTGTGAACAAGGATGGGTCGAGTAAAACTTAACAATAGTGAAAGTTCATTTTTCTGAGTGCAGGAGTCTAGAGGAGCAATGTTTGGTGTTGTAGACTTGCTCTCTGGTTGAGGAAAGCCTTGTCAGGGTCATATTCAAAGTTGTGATGTCCTGCTCACATGGCGAGAAGAAACCTTGTGTTGTAGAAGAAACCTTACAGGCTGGAGAAAGAAGACAATTACTTCCGGAGTACTATAAAATTAGTGTGTTGGCGTGTTTTGACAACTCACTTGTTGGAAGTGATGTGAGTATCTGTAGCGGTTTCAGTGTTTAGTGAACAATGAGAGTTTACTGTAAACATCACAGAAAGTCACACACTTGCGTAGGTCCTGTATTTATAGTGTGTGTAGTGGCTTGAAGTTAATTTCCAATTTTGCGTCTCATTTTAAAATCTAGAAGTATATGGTCATGTGCATAAAAGCATTTGCTCCAATGACACGTTTTAATGTTGAGAGAAAATGTATGTACTCGTCTTGCGACACTTAAAAGGAGTTTCATTCTCAAAAACCTTCCAAGGTCATTCCAACCTCTACAGGATTTGAGGTCATGAGTAGATGGCCAGACATTCTCTTTTTAAATCTGGAAGACTCCAGATTTATTATTTATAAAATGTCTTGCGTTTAGCTGCTTTATCAAAAAATCCTGAAGCAACAACACAGCCCCACAACACTACACTACCACCACCACGTCCGTCAAGATGTTTTCTGCCAAATCTAATTCATGCCTATGGTCCTATTGCTCAGCTCAGTTTTTTTTTTGTCTTGGAATTCTGCCATGCAGATAACTTGTCTAGTCTCTTTCATGTTGAAGTTATGAACATTGACCTTAACTGAGATGAGTCTGCGGGGTCTGTAGGTCATGGGATGTTGCTGTGGGGTCTTTTTTGATCTCTTAGTCACTGCTGTGCTGTGTTTCATGTATTTGTCATGTGTGAATAATGGCTCTCACTCTGGTTTGCTCAAGTCACCAAACTACAAAATTGTCATTATAATCTTTCACTGTGTCCTCATTGTTTTATTTAATCGCAGATATGTAGTCTAGCTTTTAAGGATGTTTCTATTTTACTGTTTGTATTAAAGGGATTTCTGGACCGCAAACCGGTTTGGCAGTAAACGTGTGGACACTGTAAATCCATTTTAATTTGGGGAGCAAACACTTCCTTGCACGTTCGGTTTTGAAATCATTTTTGTCTGTCACTACAAAATTGAAAACATTCACCCAGATCTGAGATCCTCGCCACTTCCCTTTCGCATATGTCGCTGACTTTTTCACTCAGTTCTGTGAAGGCCTTTCTCAGCATCAGCAGAGAGAAGTAGGGATGGACATCGATGCTCGGCCGACTTCCGAAATCAGGAGGACCACAGAGCGTCTTATAGGTCTAGTGTCACACATCAGCATAAGAAATTAGCATATTTGCGTATCGCAGTTGTGAGCCCAATGATCTGAAGCAGTATGGAAAATTCCAGACAGAATCAAACGCCAGCACTAAAGTTTGCTTTTAGTTCACTCGCATAAGCGCAAACTCCAACTGAGGTTTATTCAAAAAGGTAATTTGTCTTAATTTACAGTTTCGAATGAAAGAGTTTAACTAATACAATTCTGAGCTGTACACTTTATAAAGAACAAATTGACTTGTTGGACGAGAATTAAAAGTCCCTCTCCCAGATGCAATTTGGCAGGTTTTATTAATTTACAAGTAATGAAAAACAAATATGCTTCACATTTTCATTTAGTTAGTTTTTTTTTTTTCGTCTGCAATCTCCTCACATGTTCTGACTGTGTATAACTTTTTTTTTTTTTTTTTTTTTTCATTTTTCTTCAAGTCAGCATTTGTCTCACTAGAGGGCAGCACATACTATGATTGGCTGAAAATGATTTTTTTGGCAGCAAGAATTGAATCATATCAGACATTGTGAAAGTCTTTCCTAAACCCTTTCAAATTTTATCTGGAATATTGTTCTGTTAAAGCGCATGTCTGAGGAACGTTTCCTTAAAAAATGCTTCCCATTTACGTTTTTTTTTTTTTTTAATTTCTTGTAAATTATACTTGATAAACCTGGCACTAATCTGATTCCATGTGAATCAACCATCAAACAAAAATGTAAACATCTGAATAAATGAATAAAATCCTGCAGCTTTCCTTGATGGAATTTCGAGGCCTCCAACAGAAATACACACCAGCAGTTTGTGTTTCAAACCCTTGACGTCACCTGTAGAAAGGGGATATTTATTTGAGTTTATTTGAAGTGTGTGAAGTGTTTTTTACACATATAATAGTGATTTTACAAATCACATTTAATCTTATTAATGGATCATCTTGTGAAAGTTTAGTTTTCACTTTAAAACGAGCTGCAGCTTAGTGGCTGTTTTACTGGGTCATTTTATTAGTTTCAGAATATTTTTTTTTGTTTTTTTTTTCTGGAATATTGTTAAAGAAGATTACTATCCTACTAATAACTGTATTAATGAATTTAATGAAGGTGATTCAGAAAGCTCAACTATTTTGTGTTTTACCTGAATGTTTTTATAAGATCTGTTTAAAATTATTTAAACTGTTTAAAACCCAGCATTGCTCATAAGTCACCTTAACTAGTTTCGTCCATGTAAACTCTTCAGAAGATGCACCTACTTTGACGTACTTGACAATGTCCCGCAGATCTTTTTCTCGCTCTTTGCATCTGTGCTTGGATTTCTTCCAGGTCTCCACCAGGAGCTTCTGTAGAACATTAATTTGTTTATTGTGTATTCCATCTATTCATAGAGCGAGAAAGACAGAGCGGGAATGGAGTGAGAGAAAAACAAAAGACTGGAGGCAGAGGAGATAATTGAGAGAGAGAGAAAGGAGGTTGGAGAGAGAAAATGGAGTGAGAGACAAAAGAAATGAGCGAGAGATTGGAGGGAGACAGAATGGAGTGAGAGTAAAAGAGAATGGAGAGGGAGACAGAATGGAGTGAAAGACAAGAGAATAGAGAGAGGCAGAACGGAGTGAGAGACAAGAGATTGGAGTGAGAGACAAGAGAATGGAGTGAAAGACAAGAGAATGGAGTGAGAGACAAGAAAATAAAGAGAGACAGAATGGAGTGAGAAACAAGAGAGTGAAGAGAGAGAGAATGGAGTGAGAGACAAGAGAATAGAGAGAGGCAGAACGGAGTGAGACGAGAATGGAGTGAGAGACAAGAGATTGGAGAATGGCCGAATGAAGTGAAAGACAAGAGAATGGAGTGAGAGACAGAATGGAGTGAGAAACAAGAGAATGAAGAGAGAGAGAATGGAGAGAGAAGCAGAATGGAGTGAGAGACAAGAGATTGAAGAGAGACCGAATGGAGTGAGAGACAAGAAAAGAGACAGAACGGAGTGAGAGACAAGAGAATGAAGAGAGACAGAATAAAGATAGACACAAGAGAATGGAGAGAGGCACTGAGTGAGAGACAAAATAATGGAGAAAGAGGCAGAATGGGGTGAGAGAAGAGAATGAAGAGAGACAGAATGGAGTGAGAGACAAGAAAGACGAGGGAGAACAAATACAAAAGGGGGCGGAGGGAGGGCAATGTATTACAGAATCATAAGAACGCTCTACTACATGTGTATTTACTAGACCTGTTTTTCCCTCCGTTCCTCCGCGAGCGTCACCGCGCAGTGTCCGTCATGTCCGTCCGCCAGGCAGGAGCCGCACACACACTGTCGGTCGGTGCGGCAGTAGAAGTCGCGGAGCTTGTTGTGCCGCGGACAGAGTTTGTTCTGCGGCCGCCGCGTGACGTCGACGAGCTGGTGCTGGTGGTCGTGGAGCTTCAGGTGACTTTCACAATAACGCGTCTGACATTTCACGCAAAACGCCACAGCTCGCCGCTTCTTCACCGCGCATGCGCCGCACTCCGCCGGAGCGTCCTGGACCGCGCTTCTCCTGAGTTTGTCCACGAGGTCGGACAGCAGGGTGTTTCTGGACAGCAGGGGTCTGGGGTGGAAGGCGCGGCGGCACTGAGGGCAGCTGTACTCCTCCTTTACTCCGCCGCTCCTCCAGTAGCTTTTGATGCAGGTCATGCAGTAGCTGTGTCCGCAGGGGATGGTCACCGGCTCCCACAGGACTTCCAGACACACGGAGCAGCAAAACTGATCCCTGTCCACGCAAATGTTCGCTCGGGCCATTGTGCGTGAATGTGGATGAAGTGATGGTCACTTACGCGGAGACAATGTTGTGTGTGTAAACGAGGTGTGGCCGCGGCGCAGGTGGACTCGGATCAGGTGTTCGGCCGCAGCAGCCAATCACGAGAAAGAAGCGCTGAGGCGGAGACTTTGCTTTATGCAAATGAGGGGAAAGTCTTTGCATGCGACGTTCATATTATGTAATCATTACTCTCCCGCTCATTGTTTGGGAAAACCACACGGACAAGTTCACTTTGCAAAACATATTTTACACGTTTTTGAAATTACTGTATACAAACGCGATTTGACCAATTCGGCGTGCGTTTGTATTTTTACAGTAGGCACTTTCATTCCTGTTGTCGTTTAAATGTTTCATTATATTTCAAACAATTTTTCTATTTATTGTACTTCATTTAGTTTAATTACTTTCCTACTAATTGTTTGGAGATGGAAAAAAAGCACATGGATAAGTTCTACTTGAAAAACATATTTTATTATGAACTATATACCAAGGCGATTTTGACTAACTCGGCTTGCCTTTGTATTTTTACATTATGCACTGTTTTTTCGTTTATTGCCTGTTGGTTCAATGTTTGATTTTATTTTTAAAAATATTCTCAACAAAGTGAACAAATCAAATCACTCTGCACACTGCTGACTATGTAACTGTCAAGTGTGACAGACAAAATCGGTTTACACATACATTTGTTTGTTAATACAGTACATGAACGCACTTGTGAATGAATGCAGATGAAAATATCAAGCAATGAAAAAAAAATCATGACATTGAAACGTAGCACAACAGATGTTGATACGCAGATGGTTTTCAAATTGTGCCGGGCCTGAAGACGGAGCGAACCGTGGCTTTGGCTGAGGTGTGAAAAGTCGGTCGTCTTCTGCTACCTCTTCCTCTTCCGTGGCGCTAACCTTCAACGACGACCAGTTGCCTGGGAATTGAAGCGAGAAGATGAAGATTTACTGCACATTGAAGCAAATTCTGTATTTACTTGCTTATAAGTCAAACACCTCCACCCCACCCCACTTCACCAGTGAGATAGTGACATTCTGTTGAGACTCGCTTATAAGACAGGGAAAAGGACAAGAGACAAAAGTGGAAAACATAGAGATGAGTAGAAACCAAATGTTGGGGGGCAAGAAGGAGTCTCTCTGAGAGATTCCTGTCCGTTCAGTCACAGTATTGGATCAGACTCATTCAAGTATTCAAAGTTTTGACACAAAAACAAATCGAGTCATCTGGTTGCTATAGTTACAGAATGTTTACGTTTGCTCACTTGACTACAAAAAAACAACACATTTGACAAACACTGAATTGAAGCCTATAAAATAAATTTCGAATTCCCTCCCAGAAACTAATAAAGGCAAATAATAAATTTCAAAGAACGACGTGTGGCGTCATCAATTGTGGTTTTTGCCCATGAAAAACGTGGATTTTAAGACTTTAAGACGGGTCTAAGGCCCATGTCTGATGCATCAATGGATATGATCCTTCCTCGGATAAAAGCTTTAAATGTTTCCCATAAAAGTGTCAGCGATACGGATTCATTTCTGTTAGTCTCCAAAAAAAAGTTAATGTTGTCCGAGATATAATTGCAAAAGGCCTCATCAGCCAGCAAACTGTTGCCGAGCTTCCAGCCTCCTGCGCTTCCATGTGAGCTTTGGGGAAATGACAATTACAGAATGTGTGGGGCGTGGTCCGATATTGTTAATGCGGAATACTCAGCGGCTTTAACTAGAGATAAAAAAATCTTATTCTATCACTTCGTGAATAAACATGGTGTTCGCTCAAGAAAAAAGAGAATAATTTTGCAACTGGATTGAGAAAGCGCCATGGGTCAACACATCCTAACTGGTCCATAACAGATGTGAGTGTCTTTGACATTGACGAGAGACATAGGGACATATAGACGCTGGCTAGAATAACTTGTTTTCCATACAAAAGACCTGATACTATATTGAAGCGCCCCTCAGGGTCAGAGAACACGTTATGTGGCGTGAATTTTATTCGTTTGTGTATAATAATTGCAGTGCCTCTGGACTTGCTATTAAAGTTTGAGTGTAAGATTTGTCCGATCCATGGTTTGCGTAATCTGACTTGATCAGTAATCCGTAGGTGTGTTTCCTGTAAAAAGGCAATATCTGTGGCCAGACTTTTTAGATGTGAAAATATTCTTGACCGTTTTATTTGACCACCTAGACCCCTCACATTCCAGGTCACAAATTTAATGGTGAGATCACCAGCATTCCCGTTAGGACGCATTTATGTTTCTGTATATGCTATTATAGGTGCAATAGTCTGTGGAAAGTTTGGAAAAAGTAAAAACAAAAGACGTTATAATAGTTAAATAAATGAAACAAAAGAATAAACAAGAATGGAGTGGATAATATGTAAAAAAAAAAGTAAAGGGGTCCCTTTTACTCACAAATCTTATGCTTTCTCTGTCTTCCTAGACGAGCAGCCAGAACCTTGCAGAACTCAACCGATTAGCCATGTAAGCCTAGTCAACTCCTTATTAATTAAAGTAAACACCTTTGAACTAGTTGTTAAACTCACATCAGAAAGAAAAAGATTAGAACAAGTGGATCTGATATTTGTACCCACAAAATATAAGGTAATATCCAGCCTATATACATTGTTTATATCCTAGTAATCAAAAAGAAACAAGATGCAAAGGTATCAGCCAATTATGATCGTAGACTGCGTTGAGGTAGCATGGCGCTGTAGCACGGATGGTCTTGAAGGTCAGTGATAACGTAGGGTGACCAAACGTCCTCTTTTCTCCAGACTTGTTCTCTTTTTACATCTTGTCCGGGGAGTCCGGACGGATTTTTTTAATTCACAAAAATTTCCGTGTTTCACTCATTTTCATAACGCGGGTACAGAATCATTCCGCGTACAGGTAAATTGTCCGGCGCTTTGCACACAGAACACATGCACTACTTTTTTACGCAATGAAATTACCCAGATGCTGCTTTCCTTGTGTGGACGCATACACACAAACTCACGTACGTCCAGGTCGGTAAAAGTGTAAAATCTCGTTTCGGGGGCAGAAGACTCTAAGTCTAAGCTCACATTATAAACATCTCATCTCATCTTTGTGAAACTCTTCTATTATTCTTCTTCTTCTTATCAAGAGATATTGTTGAAGCTGGATTTCTGTTGAACAGAAGAGTTGATATTCAGAACATGATTCTATAATATTATTGATTTATTTAAAAAGAGTCTAAGACTAATTTTTTGTATATGTTTTTACAGATTACAAATTTTTATTGTATTGCATACAATTTAAGCATATTAAACTTCAATTATATATGTATATATAAAGATATTATAAAGATAATATATTAAAGATAAAAAAGTAATATTTCAGACTTGAAAGAAATAAATTGTTTTATATATATATATATATATATATATATATATATATATATATATATATATATATATATATATATATATATATATATATATATATATATATATATATATATATATATATATATATATATATATATATTTTTTTTTTTTTATATATATATATATATATATATATATATATATATATATATATATATATATATATATATATATATATATATATATATATATATACATTTGTGTATATATTTAATTATATACGTTTTCACATATTTTTAATTATTTTATTACATGATTACTTAATTTTACCCCATTGAACCATATTAAAGTGTGTTCATTAACCTCAGAGAAGCCTGTCTGAGTTTGTGTCTCCAGGCCGCGCAGATTGTCCTCTTTTTTGGAAATCAAAATATGGTCACCCTAGATAAAGCTTTGAACTTGAACCTGGCAGAAATGGCAGTAAGAGTGCGATCTTTGCGTGGCAGTGGCAGCTGCCACCGGAACTGCCACTCCTTATATGGACCTGCCACCGGAACTGCCACCGAAACGGCCACTTCTGACTGCGCCTGCCACCGCTATTTGCGCCTTCCAGCGAAACCGCCAGCTCGATTTGCGATCGTCACCGTGTGTGTTACTGCTTTTTGCGCATTCCAGC
>MU204248.1:1289249-1312220 GCA_017309775.1 Paedocypris sp. Pulau Singkep
ATCTAGGATTGATTACTGGTTGGAAGCAATAGCATTTTAAATTACGTCTCATATGTGAGAATATATAACGCACCTTTATCAGAATCACTGCTTTGTCAAACCTCAACCTAGTGTTCGAACCCGTTAGGGGGGGGGGGGGGATGGGCACTTCTGAAATCTGCCAGTAGTTTGGCTTCAGCAGAGAAGATGTTGAACTTGCAGACTGTGAATGTTGAGTCGAGCAGCAGTCGAGTTAAAAAAAAAAACAAAAAATAAACTGGGAGAATGAGTGAGGAAACACAACAGTCAAGTAAGTCTGCTATCAACTTCGCCATTTTACTACCTGAAAAAGGATTTTATTCTGAAGTGTGTGTGTTTACTGCGGTTTCAAACCAGAAGACGACACTCAGCAAACCACATACAGCAATTCTAAAATCTACAATGAAGGACAAACTTATTAGTCCTCCTACAAAATAATCATTTTTTGATAAGTATTTCTAAAGTGCTTTTAAACAGAGCTAATAATTTTGTTTATTTTAGCATGACAATTCATTTTAGTAATCAGTAGTTTTACTTTTTATATAGTTTTAGTTTTTCTTATATGGAAATAATATCGCAAGCAAAATCATTATCACAACATTCAACAGCAATATCGCATATTTTCTCAACATCGTGCAGCCCTAATTAGTGTAACATACGCTCAGAGGATGATGTCAGCGTGACATCTGTGCAGGAATGTACAGCATCTACGTCTACATCGATTGGCCTTATTGAGAGGAAGTTGGCTAAAAAGCGAGGTCGGCCTTTATCATTTTAAAAATTACATGCATCGTTACATTTGGAAAACATTTTTATTTCTTCACATTTAACCAGATAGCTAAAGGAGTGAATGTGATTGTATTGAGTGCTTTTTTTGGTATTATGTGCTTTTACAGTACTTTACTTTACTTTACAGTCATTTGGCAATGCGACTTACAATCCAAAGCGACTTACAAAAAGCGTGAAGGTGCTGGTGAAGAGCTCAGTTTTTAGTGCTTTTTTAAACGTTGCGATGGTTGTAGTGGACAATTATTAGTGGATCAATAGAATTCTGTAAGATTCATACATCATACAATATAGCTCTATTGAATAGAAAATAAGGTTTTGCCTCATTTTGACAAAAAGATCACTTTGTGCTCCGAATCAATATTTGTTTTAGTGGTTTTGTTTGTTGGCTTGTAGATCTGTGTGACATTCTCATGTCTCTTTAGGTAAATGCTGTGCAGTAAAGCGACCCTGGACATCAGATGAAAGTGCAGCTGTAGAGAAACATTTGAGTAGATTTCTGGTCATGAACATGGTTCCTGGTAAGGTTGTTTGTGAGCAATGCATTCCTGCAGAACCACAACTGCTCGTCAATCGAGATTGGAAGGCAGTGAAGTACTTTGTAAGATATTTGAATCACAGCCATTTGGAGGAAACTGTGTTGTTGAAAAGGCAAAAATCTTCTAAAAAAGTTAAGCGAGTAGCATTCAATTTTGATTGCAGCAATGGAAAATGTATTCTTTTAACCACATTTGTCACCTGTTCTTGCGTTTCCTGTCGGTCAATGTCGTCACACCGGCGTGTTCCCGAGTTCTCTGTGAGTTATTGTCAGTGTTTTGACCATTAAATGTCCGTTCTATGTCACCACGATCTCTGGCTCTCCTGTCTGCAGAGGATCGTGACATTGAGCCTTTATTTAAAAATACACCTCATGAACGTGATAACAGGGTCAAACTTTAACTTTGCTACTTATACTTTTTTTTGGTTTTTACTAGTGAAGATTGTGGTTTTGTTTTTATTTATTTTTAATGAATTGAAATGTGTATATAATGTACATTTAAGTAAATTTTTTGTTTATTTTTGTTTTTATATTAAATTTGTTTTACGAGTAAAAATACACGTTTAAAAATTGTACTGTATGCTTTATACACATTTAAGTTATTGAATACATTTTCGAGTTTTTATTTTGTTAAATTAAAATATTTAAATGTTATCAAATCTTGTTTGTTACTGAACTTTTTGAATTGTAAATCTGTTTCTACCGGTAAACAATTAGCATATTAAAAAATTACATTTTCTTTAGGTTGTGGCTTTTTGTAGACTGTCAAACAGGGGTTTTTTGTTTAATAAACACATTTTTTAATATATACATTATTCCTTTTTATTTTTTTCAACACAAATACTGTACATTATACTGAAGACAAACAATACTCCCTCATACTGAGGGAGTATAAAATTAATAAACATTTTGTAATTTTCGCTACCTACGTCTCTGCGTTTGTGTAAACGAACCGGTGGCCCTGCTACACTAAAGAGGTACGTGGAGTCACAATTAGAAATCGAACCCTAGAATGATTTTTGTCTAAGCACAAGCTTTAGAAGAAAGAAGAATAAAACTGATGAAAAGCAGTGACTTTCATTCAGCAACAGCTACGAACATCAGGTCGATCACACAGATACAGAAGGGTGCATCAGAAATACTGGCTCAATGGAATTATAACCGAGAAACCGTCAGAGTGATTTTGAGGTTGTTGGACTCTGAGGGAATCAATCTGAGGTCCTGAAATCGACTTGGCAGGCGTAGGGTTGCCACTCGTCCCTTTAAATACGGAATCGTCCATATTTGAGAGCGAAATTGATTTGTCCCGTATTTTTAATCACGTCATGACGTCCCTCACGCATTTTAATGAAGATGCTGCTTTCCTTCTTTGATTGGGTAACACTCGACGCCATCGCTAGTTTGTTTGGTCTTCAACTCTCCAGTGAGGGAGGGCGTGTAAAGTGTTGGGGTTTTGGTCAGGTTAAAAATGGCAGATGCTTCTACCGGCTGCGATTCCGAGCGTGAGCGCAAGCGGCTGCAAAAATACCGGAGAGAGCGGGAAGAAGCAAACGCGTGGCTGTAGAGTGTTAGCGAACATGAATATCAAGCAAACTGCAAAATTTGTCGGAGAGTTCTCCCGTGTCTCACGGTGTCTGTCAGACAAGCGACTGCATACATCAGGAGAGCAGCATTCACGTCATGGCTGAGCCACAAACACAATGCTACTGTGCGAACAAAACGCACGCGATGGCTGAGGCGGGATGGTTCATTGACCGCGACTTGTGTATATCTGCCACATGTACAATCTGCCACAACGTCATGGAGTACCCCATCACCCTCCCGTGCGGGCACTCAAAATGTAAAGGATGTATCGAGGAATACTAGGACCGGGACGAATTTTTTGAATTTTACGATCCGTCGGCGCAAGAGGAGAGGAGGCGTGAAGAGGAAGAGGAAGACACTGTAGATAAAAGTGTAGTTTCTAAAACTCCCAGCAGGCGCAACGCCAACTCTATGACCGGCCAGCCCAACCCCATGAGTTCCAGCCTGGCGATGAGGTGCTAGTGCTAGTTTCAGATGTCGCTTGCAAAGTTCTGGCCACCTGGCAGGGTCCATACAAGATAGTGGAGCGGGTAGGTCCAGTAAACTACAGAGTGAGGCAGCCAGGAAGAAGAAAGAAGGAGTAGATCTACCACATCAACCTCCTGAAGCAGTGGGTTTCGCAGTCTCCAGCAACAGCGCTACTAGCAGAAGTGGATGACCCAACCAGGACGACCTGGGCATCTACCTCTGCCCTCAGTGCCGCCAGAGCTTTTCCTCTAGGCCGAGGCTGAACAGGAACACTATGATGGTCGATTGGCTGGTGGACATACTGGAGAAGACCAGCCTGCACCGCGGCGAGCCAAGCCTGGTGAAGCCGGGGGATGTGCGGTGCGACGTGCTGACGGAGCAGAAGGTAAACGTCTGTGACTTTGAACCAGTGTTGCCAACTCCTCTGTAAGGAAAGTCGCCATTGGTTGTTCTAAAAGTTGCTAAATGACGCCATCGTGTAATTTACATATTCATTTACATATTACAGTGTGTCTATTAAGACTCGCTAATATGTATACATATAATTTGTGTAATTTAATTCTATATAATAATATATACTATTAAATTGTATTGTTTTATATTGTATTATATATTAATGTGTGTGTGTGTATGTGTGTGTGCGTGCGTGCGTGCGTGTACACTATTTATTTGATTCTTAAGAACTTTATTCATTCATTAATGAAAACTAGGGATGCACCGAAATGAAAATTCTTGGCTGAAACCGAAAACCGAAAAAAGAGGAAAGCCTGGCCGAAAACCGAAACAATTGCATTTATTGCTATGATGGTAAACTAAATTTACTAAAGCAAAGGCATTGCAATGGCATACATTAATAATGAAGTTTCAAAGAAAACATGAAACAAAATGTGTTACAAATATGCAAATATTTATCAAGCATATTGCAACACTCGAGTATAAAATATAATTCAAACTAAAATGTTTAACTTGACCTACTGGCCTGCTGAAATGTTGTAAAATTAAATGTTCCTCCATTAAAAAAATTGCATTTAAGTTTAAAGTGCATTCAGAACAAGTGCAATGGATACAACATTTTCTCTGCAGGTCTTAATAATAGTATAAATAGGTTGATGTTGAGCTTGTCATCTGACTGACATTTGAGAAAGATTTGAGACTGTATTTAAAAAAGGCAAATTAAATAGTTTAAAAAGAATGCATGATTCTAACTTTATTAACGCGGGGTTTAAACTTTGAAAAGTAGCAAGCAAGGAAGTACAAAATACCTTTTAAGGCAATACTTGCTCCGCCCACTTTCGGCCCCTCAGACTGTCATGACGTCATGAGTCTGGGGCGCCGGCGTCTCAGACTGTCATTCTGCAGTTGGTGGCTTCTCCAGAGGATTCGAACATGTTTATCCGGATCGTGCGCTGACAGACTCCAAGCGCGGACTTTTCATAGTTTTTTTTTTTTACTGTGGTATTTACCGCCACTTCAGGCGCTTTAGCTGCACTAAAGGATTAGCGTCCGCTACAGACGCATCAGATGAGCTGATCTCTTTAGTTTGCTGCTCAAACAAAGTATGAAGAGAGAGAATGTTCTCTATTAAGAGCCACTGGTGTGAAGTGAATGTCGCGGGGAGCTCGTGATGTTATGCCGCCAACTCTCGCGGTCTCTGCTTACGTCATCAACTTTCGGCCGTGTTGTTTCGGTGGAAAACCGAAAATGCACCTTTTGGCCATTTTCGGCTGAAAATTTTCGGTGGCCGAAAATTCGGTACATCCCTAATTAAAATTGTATTGGTCAGAAAAATTTGGGTTCAAAGTGTTTTTAGTAATTAGTTTTTCTTTTGTCACAATTCCAACCCTCCTCCTTTATCTGGGCTTATTACCAGCTAAAGTGACCCAAAAGAGACGCTTTGACGGAGTTATTTATTTATTTTTTATGTTATATATATATATATATTTTTTTTTTTAATTTTTAACATTATATTTAGAACCTTATAAACAACTACAGTAACTCTGAATACAATCTACATTAACAATTCAACAAACTTGTCCTGCTCTAAATGCAACTTAATTTTTCAAACACACCAGACTAAAACAGGTCACAGAAAAAGTGGTTCTTCATTTTGGACAAGGCTTTCAGCAGGTTCAGTAGCTGACTTAAATGTGCCGAAAAGCTCCAAAACTTTAACCGAATGTACAGGATAGAGTTCAGGGTTAGCAGAGACATCTGATTTCTAAGTTTGCTTTTTACCACAGCCATTTGTTCTTTTTAATTCAGCCAGTCATCTGGCTGAATACACTCTCAGCATCAGCATTGGAGTGTGGCAAGGACAACACAGACACAGCAGCCTTTGCAAGTTCTTGAAACGGGTTGATATCAGCTGCATCACTGAACTTTCTAATCTCACTCCAAAAGCCCATTGTGTTTTTTGTCTCATTCCATTCACTAAGATGAATGACAGGCCATTGCTGGACAATCTTGTCTATTTCTGCAGGGGAGTAACCAAGAATCTTGGCAATTGTTTCCATTTTTTCAGGGCTCTTGTTGTGCTTTAGAGTTTCCTCCACATTGAAAATTGACATGTACTGCAATACTTCTATGTTGTCTGGCAGTCTCACCCTCAGTTCTTTAGTGAGGGAGATGGCGAAGGCTACACACCGCTTATGAACATGTCCTTCCTCATCAGGCGCAAGATGAAGCTCTGCTGCCTTTGACTCAAAAAGGTAACCCAGGTATGGTTTGGGACTGATGAATTCCTCTATGGGCCCTTTTAGCACATCAACATTTGCCAGTGGATTCAGCACCCTGCTACTCAGAGACTTGATTAGGCAAATCAAGTAGTCCAGCAGTTTGAGAGGATCTACAGTCTCTCCCTCAAAAGCCTTGACCGCTAACTGTACCTCACCCAGCACTGACTTCAAATAAGTAAGATACAATATGTGTTGAGGATCACTGTACATGGAGTGTAAGACCTCAGCCATGTAGCAGTGTTCACTTGACTTGGTGATAGAGAAATGCAGCCTAAGCTCCTCCCACTGGTCCAATATCCGGAAAACTGCAGGCTCAATGGCACAGACCCATCAACATGTGGCACAGACCTTTGTTATCTGTAACGGTTTCTCCCCACAGTTGATGGTCTCAAATATTGCCTTGTAGGCCTCTCTGCGTTTTGGAGACACGGAAAACCAATTATAGGAGGAGGCCATACTCCTCCTTCAGCACCTTATGAACCCCATTGTTAACCTTGTCAATACAGAGGCATTGTCTGTGCCAATTCCCAGGAGTTTGTCCTTTTTAAGAAAACACTTCTTAAGGAAAGCCACTACAACACAGGCTATAGTTTTGGCATCTCCTCCCTCCAACTCAACAAGTCCAAGAAATGTTGAAACAATCGTCTGCTTGGAGTCACTAAACTAAAGTATCGTATCACAACCCCAAGGTACTTGGATACACTAGTATCGGTGGACTCATCTAGTAAGAGGCTGTAATGCTGATCACTAACATCTGCCACTAATTTTTTTAGGAGGTATGGTGCTAGTACACCATTAATCATTTCGGTGCACTTTGTCCTGTGCATCTTAAAGTGGGTAGCAGCAGTGGAGTCTGAGAAAAGCAGCTCTGCATGCTTCTCCAAAATGATCACACGCCAGCAATGAACAGTGTTCAGCAATAGCTAATGCTATGGTGGCTTCAGCACTTTTGATGAGTCCATTTTGTTTTTAACTATAAGCTGTAGTGTTTTGGGAAGTCCTGTTGTAAGGCTTTGCCTTTTGAGCGCGTTTCCGAGTTGACAAATGTTTTTTTTACGTCTGACAGTTTAGCGAGGAAATCATACTTGCAGCACAGGCTTTAACCAAGCTTTAAATTCAGGGATTGATTCCCACTCTTTTCTGTATTTTTGAGAGTATAGTTTAGACATTGTTACCTAGCCAGCAATACTTTCTCCTAATCACTAAGAGAAGCACACCCACGGTGGATCAGGTAAGAGACTCAGGCAGTCTGACTCAAATTAGGGAAGGGAGTATGTGGATATATCTTTCGGTTCAAATAAAAAAGCGCGCAATTCGTTTTCAACTGAGATTTTAATGTGTAAAATTCAGCCGAAGCGTAATGCAGATGGTCTTCCGTGTCACGTGATTATGTCAGCTAATCAGATGTGAAGAAAATATACGTCAGAACGCGGCAACTTTGCGCATGCGCGATTCGTTTGCAGTCGACAGGCAGAGAGGTGAACATGGAACTGTGTCTGAGGGGAGTGTGTGAGGGAGACCTGTGAATGCTTTGGGACAGGGGAGGGGCCTGCGGTGGCGGCGGCGACATGGTCTCCAAAAGTCTCCAGTAACAGCGGAAAAACTCGCTAGATTTGTCACTAGTCGCTTTTTTAAAAAATTGTCGCTAGAGGAGTCTGAAAATTTGCTACGTTGGCAACACTGCTTTGAACTCGCTTTCCCAGAATGCACTAGGCGAGCTGCAGAAGGCGTGTCAGCGAGAAATCTAGAAGCAGGAGAAGGATTTGTTCGAGCGAGGCAGGCCACGCATTCGATGACTGTGAGTGTTGTTGAGTAGAAAGTGGATTTAGAATCTGGTGTAGTTAATCAGTAAACGAGGTGTGCCTTTAGGTCCGTTTATTTACCGAAATCAGGCCTTCAAACCTAGCCCCAGCGACATTACAAAATAAAAGTCTTTTTGAAATCCACTCTTTGCATGGGCGAGAACCGTTGACGCAAAAATTGATGACGCCAAAAGTCTTTCATTAAAAATGTAATATTTGCCTGTATTCGTTTTTGGGAAGAAATTCGAAATGTATTTTGTAGGAATGAGTCTGTCATGGATTTGGACGTGTGTTTTTTGTGAACTTTTATTTTGTCACCTTTATTTTGTTATTGTGTCACTCCCTCTCTGTCAGACTTCATTGCTCTGTTTACTTCCTGGTTTCCCCCACGTGTCTTTTGTTATTGTTTGCACAGTCATCTCCAGTGCTTCCCGATTGTGTTTAATGTCTCCAGGTGCTTTGCGTTTATTCACTCATTACCACGTTAAATTGTCTCGTTACCTTGTCCAGCTGCCGGTCGTTTGCCTCATTATGTCTTGTATTTATTTCTCACTGTCTTGGCCAGTTTTTCAGATGTTATTCCTGTCACTCTTTTTTTTTTATTACACTTACAAAGAAATTACTTTCTTACCTTTCCATGTAGTTCTTGAAATGCCGCATGAAATTTGACGTTGTGGTTGTCGTGTCGGATGTTCTTGCGTTGCATTCTCTGCATCTGTTCAATCTTTTTCAATTGGCAATATAAAGATCCAGTTCAACGTCTTTATAACCAAACGTGACTGCTTGTGGAGCTCGACTATTGTCCGCTATCCACTCACGGAGCTATTTGTGCTGTTAAGGTCACAGTCAGGCGCTAATCACAGTTGCACAGGTGCTGCTCATGAGGCACAATTAAGTTTTTTATATGCCAAAGTTCAAGTCAATTTCGAGTCTTCAAGTCACCTGCTCTGGAGTCAAAGTCAAGTCAAGTCATTTTCTTACTTTAATCAAGCAAGTCGCAAGTCATGAAAAATTTACCTCAAGTCAGACTCGAGTCAAGTCATGTGACTCGAGTCACCCATCTCTGCTAATTTGTGTGCGGGCTTAAAAAAAACAAATGATAAAACACCAGTTCAGACGCACATTCATTCCATAAAAATGATAAAAACTATTCAAACATTCTTGGAGGTAATAGAATAAAAGATAGCATGAAAAATCACATCACATAATGTGATCACATTATTTAATAAATGTTTTTTTTAATATAAACATTTGAAAACTTGGAAAAGGTTTTGGGAACGCATGATTGAGCGTGTGAGACTGTGTCTGTATGTAACGGGTGATAATAACACGACAAATACATGGAGAAGAGCGATATTAAAATAAGAGTTTTTTGGGAGTCGGTTGGGAGCCAGAAGAGCCGATTCTTTTACGAGAGCCGAGCCAAAAGAGCCAGTGCTTTGAAAAGAGCCGGACTGCCCATCACTAACACACATTAAATAATAAATAGAGAATAAATAACCTCTCTGTTCTATCATTTTTCCTATCTCACGCTGCGCGCATGCGCATTAAACAATTAGGTCAGGCTCAGCCTTTTTAGTGGTCCCGCCGATAATTCTGTCCTACTAGAGTTAGAAATTGTAGCATTCTCTTAACAATAGTCTGATATATTTGGTTAGAGTGTAAATATCTACTTGTGCAATGACGCATGGGCATAGTTTATATGATGGGTATCAAAGAATGATAGAACTGTTCTGGTCCTTCTTACTTCCGTCTCTTCGGCGTGAGCTTCTCAAATAAATGGATCACACGATGAATTCAGAAGAAGGACTTATTTATTTCCACACAACGTGCAGCATTCACAGTCCGCTTCCCTGAGAGACTCGTACCAGTCTCGTTATTTTTCAACTTCTCTTTTACCCCTAAGTTCACCTTAAAGGAGCAGGGCCTTTTCCTCCCACAATTCTCTATTGTGAAACTAATATTTCAAGTTAAATAATATAATGCCAATTACAAATTAAACCGTACGATAGATCAACAATAACTTAAAATAGATTTATGCTAAATTAAATACAATTTTTATGAACTTAAATAAACAGGGTTACAGAACTTCAGTCTGATAAATACGAAAATAAAGGACAAAATAGGGGAAAAGGAAAATTCATTTATTCAGTATTGCAGTGCACCAGAATAGAATAATAGTTACACTAATAAAATATGTCTGGATATTGTTAAGCAGAAAAGCCAACAATTTCTAACTTAGGACTTATGTGTATGGGCTTGAAAAACAAATGATAAAACACCAGTTCAGACGCACATTAACTGCACAATAACTATTCAAACATTCTTGGAGGTAAAGATAACTCTAAGATAGCATGAAAAATCACATCACATAATGTGATCACATGTTTTTATTTATTTAAATATAAACATTTGAAAACTTGGAAAAGGTTTTGGCAACAAATACATGGAGAAGAGGAATATTAAATAAGAGTTTTTTGGGAGCCGGTTGTGAGCCAGAAGAGCCGATTCTTTGAAAAGAGCCAGACTGCCCATCACCAACGTGCAAAACCCTGCTGGGCCATTATGACGGCTTCACTCTTCACTCCTGGTAAGTGTTCTCATTTTTACAAATAACAGTCAAACTATCAACAAACACAAACTTAACCTAAACCTAAACAACCTTGCAAAAAGAACCACACGAGAACATGTATTTACAATGAAAATAACATTTAGAAACACAAACAACCGGACCCTCGCACAGCATTGTGGGAAACACGATGACATCGTCATCGAACCCCACACGATCGCCACAATATTAATACACTGGTTGTTTTTTACTGCATAAATACGTACTGTGTGATCTTTTGCGATTATATTGCGATTATATTATAAATGTTATTCCTACAGCACAGTCGTGCATTTTTCCTCTCCCGACATGCTCAGCTGCGCAAGCGCACTGAAAGCTCTCGGCCGCGCGACTCACATTCTGCGTAAGCTGCATCACCCTCAGTCAGTCCGCCAAATTAATAAACAATAAAACGCGACGCGATGGCCAAGGCGGGAAGGAGGAAAATTAAAAATGTATGGAGAAGAACTGAAAAATGAAAAGACATTTAAGTTTCTGGGAGTCATTTTTGATGGGGGGTTAACATTTGTGGAACACATAAAGAAAATAGAGGATAAATGTAAGAAAGTGATCAATGTCATGAGGTGTTTGGCAGGAAGTGATTGGGGAGCCAGCACATCAGCATTAAAACATATAGCAATGATAAGATCAGCAATAGATTATGGATGTATGGTGGTAGGATCAGCTTCAAAGACAATGTTAAAGAGGCTGGATATAATTCAATCTCAAGCATTGAGGGTATGTGGGGGAGCCATTAGGACAACACAAGTGGCAGCAATGCAAGTGGAGATTGGAGAGATGCCATTAGAGATCAGAAGGAAGCATCTAAATGCAAACTACTGGACAAGACTAAGGGGGCAAAGAGAAGATCACCCCACAAGAAATGTTTTAGAGGAATGTTGGGAAAATGGGAGAAGTAGGAGGGAGAACTTTGGAATAGAGGGTAATAAAATAGCAAAGGAACTGGAAATTTTTAGTTTGGAAATAGCGGACACGACAGCCATACGGGAAAGGTCCTTATATGCACGGACTCGCAGGCTGCATTAGCGAGTCTAAGATCACAGCACTCAAAAGCCAGACAGGACATTCTATATGAGGTGCTTAAAAAAACAACAAGGATAGGAAATGGGGGAGCCAGGATTAGGTTCATCTGGGTACCAGCACATGTGGGAATAAGGGGTAACGAAAGAGCAGACAGGATAGCAAAGGAATCACTAAAACAAGAACACATAGATATAGAGGTAAAATTCAGCACGGTGGAAGTAAAGAGTATAATATGGGGAAAAATGGTTCAAAAGTGGCAGGACAAGTGGGACAGGGAAAGTAAAGGGAGACACTTTCACAGGATAAAGGGGAAAGTGGATAAGGGAAAAGTGACAGGAAAAAACAGAAGAGACGAGGTAAAACTGACAAGATTAAGACTGGGACACTGTTTATTAAATAAAACTCTTAAGATGATAGGGAAACATCAAACAGGATTGTGTGAGGAATGTGGAGAAGATGAAACTGTGGAACATGTGCTGATGGACTGCAGAAGATATGAAGCTGAAAGAGAGGAAATGAGAGAAAGAATGAGGGAAATAGGGGAGCAGTTAACAGTAGAAGGAATATTAGGTGCAGAAAAGAACAAAATAATATTAAGATATATAAAAGATACAAAACTAATTGAACGGATTTGAAAGATAAAAGGGAGGAAGGCGTGTGAAGGAGGGGAAGTTTCCTTCAACCCACACTCCGGAGCAGAGGGGGCGGTAATGCACCAGAAGTTGGATGCCAACCGCCGTAAAAAAAAAGAGAAGAAGAAGAAGGCGGGATTGCCCCGTATGGACAACCGGTACAACTGTTGTATCTGTTTAGATTTGATCAAGGACCCGGTAACGATCCCTTGTGGTCACACGTATTGCGAGGTGTGCATTACCACATATTGGGACCAGGACGGCCTGGGCATCTACCTCTGCCCTCAGTGCCGCCAGAGGTTTTCCCCTAGGCCGGTGCTGAAGAGGAACACTGTGATGGTCGATTGGCTGGTGGCCATACTGGAGAAGACCAGCCTGCACCGCAGCGAGCCAAGCCTGGTGAAGCCGGGGGATGTGTGGTGCGACGTGCTGACGGAGCAGAAGGTAAACGCGAAAGTCTCCGCGAACGTCTGTGACTTTGAACCAGTGTTGCCAACTCCTCTGTAAGGAAAGTCGCCATTGGCTGTTCTAAAAGTCGCTAAAAGTTGCTAAATGACGCCATCGTGTAATTTACATATTAATTTACATATTACAGTGTGTCTATCAAGACTCGCTAATATGTATACATATAATTTGTGTAATTTAATTCTATATAATAATATATACTATTAAATTGTATTGTTTTATATTGTATTATATTTTAATGTGTGTGTGTGTGTGTGTGTGTGTGTGTGTGTGCGCGTGGGTGCACAGGTAACAGGGTAACATTTACCGCAGTGGTTCCCAACCTTTTCTTGTTTGAGGCACCCTTGGAAAGCCTTTCAAAAGTTCCCGGCACCCTTATAAGGAAATAGATATTTAAATTCTCCGTAGCTTTTTAATTATTATTTATTTATTTGTTTCATTTCGAGAGTTTGCATGCAACAACACCTTATACCTAGTCCTAGATGATATGAGAAAACTAGGGATGCACCGAAATGAAAATTCTTGGCCGAAACCGAAAACCGAAAAAAGAGGAAAGCCTGGCCGAAAACCGAAACACAGAAACAATTGTATTTATTGCTATGATGGTGTACTAAATGTACTAAAACAAAGGCATTGCAATTGCATAAATGAATAATGAAGTTTCAAAGAATAAATGAAATAAAATGTGTTACAAATATGCAAATATTTATCAAGCATATTGCAACATTCGAGTATAAAATATAATTCAAACTAAAATGTTGACCTTGACCTACTGGCCTGCTGAAATGTTGTAAAATTAAATGTTCCTCCATTAACAATTGCATTTAAGTTTAAAGTGCATTCAGAACAAGTGCAAAGGATACAACATTTTCTCTGCAGGTCTTAATAATAGTATAAATAGGTTGCTGTTGAGCTTGTCATCTGACTGACATTTGAGAAAGATTTGAGACTGTATTTAAATAAGTCCAATTAAATTTTAAAAAGTTTAAAAAATAATGCATGATTATAACTTTAACGCGGGGTTTAAACTTTGAAAAGTAGCAAACAAGGAAGTACAAAATGCCTTTTAAGGCAATACTTGCTCCGCCCACTTTCGGCGCCTAAGACTGTCATTCTGCGGTTCTGCAGTTGGTGGCTTCTCCAGAGGGTTCGAACATATTTCTACGGATCGTGCGCTACAGACTCTACGCGTGGACTTTTCATAATTTTTACCGTGGTATTGGCTGGTGGGCCTGGATTGAGCCCTTCGCTTGTGTCGCAAGCTCTCGCCATGGTCTTGTCCACTAGACGTTTGTACGCATATAAATGGCGTGTTTTTTATACCGCTGGTAGCTGTTCCCAAGTCTTGCGCTGTGCAGACAATTTTGTCCTTCCTGCAAGAGCGCTTGGAGGTGGGATGCTTGCCGGCTACGTTGAAGGTATACATGGCAGCCCACCGCGGGGAAGTTGATGACTGTTCGTTAGGGAAACACGGGTTGATTTCTGGTTTCCTACGAGGGGCCAGGAGGCTGCAGCCAACCAGGCCTCGGCTGGCCCGTGTGGGACCTTTCTTTGGTTCTCAGGGCCTTGGCTGCTCCGCCCTTTGAGCCATTGAAGGAGTCTAGCTTGAGGCTATTGTCTGGAAAAACGGCGTTCCTCCTGGCTTTTGCGTGTGGGAAGCGTGTGGGACCTCCATGCTTTCTCAGTCGACCCCCGCTCTCTGCAGTTCGGGGAGAAAGAGTGCATGGTGAGGCTTGTGCCGCGGCATGGTTACGTTCCTAAGGCGTTGTTTACGCCATTGACGTACGCACACAAACCCAATTGGAGAGGTTTTATCGGTGTCTGTGCTTTCAAGCAAGTGCAAACTTTAGTGCTGGCGTTTGAATTTCGTCTGGAATATTGTTCCATGTGCTTCAGATGGAAATACTGTATTTTTAATACACTGTAGATAAAAGTGTAGTTTCTAATGCTGATGTGTTACACTAGACATATAAGACTCCTAGTTTCGTGAAGAGAGTTCTCCCATGTTGGCCTGTTCCAGTCGGTTCCTGTTTTTTTTTAATCAAAGGCACATCAAAAGGGAAGAGGATCTCTAGTTTGGGTGAATGCTTACAATTTGCGTAGACCATGTTCCAGCATCGAGACAAAAATAAACACAGAACCACACGGCCTTTTGCGAGGAAGTGTCTGCTCCATGTATCAAAGCGATTTACACTGTCCACACGGTTACAACCAAACCGGTTAGCGGTCCAGCAAGAACCAAATGTTACAAGGCCAGTTTTTGAGGTTTGGTGGAAATAAATGAATTGAGTGTATGGAATGGCAAAAGTCCGGACCCAAATCCTGCAGAGAGGGTGACACCTTTAAAAGACATTTCATTATCCAAAACCTTCCAGTGTCGCAAGACGAGTAAATCAATTTTATCCTCAACGTTAAAATGAGTCATAGGAGCAAACGCTTTCCTGCAGAGGACCACATACTCCTAGATTTGAAAATGAGACACACAATAATTGGAATTAACTTTAAGCCACTACACACACACATAAATAAATAAATACAGGACCTACACATTAGTGATGCGCGGGTCGTCTCATAACCCGCGGGTCTAGTTGGGGCGGGTAAAGAAATTGTCACTTAATTTGCGGGGCGGGTCATTTAAAAAATATCTACGTAATATGTTAAGTAGCGTCACGTGGCAGGTCACAAAAGCGCCAAGCAGCTGCCGTCGTATATCTATTTAATTTTCGCGGGTGCGGGGCGGGGCGGGTTGCAAAAACAGATACAGTGGTGCGGGGCGGGCTGGGGCGGGCCAAAAGATTTCAGAAAAACGGGACCCGCGGGTTGGAAAAAACCTGACCCTCTACGCATCACTACTACACATGTGTGTTTGTGCATGTTTACAGTAAATGACCAGCAGAAGCCAACAACTCTCATTCACTGAACACTGAAACTGCTACAGACACTCGCAACACTTCCACAAAACACACAAACACTCATTTTATAGTTCTCCAGAAGTAATTGTCTCCTTTCTCCCATTGTAGGGTTTCCTGGGTTCAGAAATGGTTCAACGTGTGTTTTTGTTTTTTAATTATTAAATATTACTATATGAAATATTATATAATAAATATGTTCTGTATTGAAATGTATTATTAAATGTCAATATAATATTATATATTAAATCTGTTATATTAAATCTGTGACATTACAGTCTTTGTCTTAACAGCAGCTATTTACTTAACACCAACAATCCAGACGATCAAATGAATAAAAAGCAACACTTCCCTTACATATTTACACGTGCACTTTGAGACAGGTAAAACTGTGAAAAGCGCCCTACAAATACTCATTATTATTACTATTTTTCTCAAATGCTAAAACACAAAAGCCAATCCCGTATCTAAACACACTTACCAAATCTAACCATCATTCTCCAATACCATAAACACATTTGACATGAAGACACAATTCACAAAACCCAATTTCTGTTCTCATAACTCTAAACACATTTGTCCTTGCTAAAACACAAGTTGCAAAGGAACTCAGCTCATATTCTCAAATGAAAGCTCATGTGATGCAAAATGCTTGACATAGTCAGCAATATTTGAACACAATGAACACACCTGGCGTCATTCACTACACACAACAACTCAAAATTGAAGACACTTGTTGCTAATGCTGTGACTACATGTATAGAAGCAAGTTCAGAGTGCAAAGTTTGCTGAAGATTCCAAACAAACAATGGATGAAGGCAGAGTCAGGGGAAGAGAAATTCGACGGAGATATCACAGGAGAGAGAAGAGCTGGTCATGGAAGAAGAGGTGCAGGCCAACAAGGAACAGGAGGCAAACAAGGGAGAGGAGAAGGTCCAAGAGGAAGAGCAAGACAACCTCACACCGCCATTATAGACGAGATGCGAGCAACATTGACCATGTCATTGTCCATGGCAATGACAATGGCTGAACCTGAGTAGGTTCACTGTGGCCACCATTATCAGGGCATTCAGACAACACAACAGGTATTGTACTCTATTGCTTTGTTTGTCACAATACAGTTTTGCAAGCCTGTGAAAGTAGTCTATTGGTTTCAAATCAGTTGTTACTGTAGTTGAAAGAATGCCACATAGAGGTGGGAGGGATGCCATATTTACAGCAGCACTAGAAACCCTCATTGTGGATATAGTTCATGAGAACAACCTCATCAGACTCCGGCGGATCAGAGACAAAGTAATTGCCGATACGTAATGTCAATGTTGAGAGCATTGATAATGTCGATAGACCGAGTTCTCCGCCGCCAAAAGATGCGGATGAAACAGTTCTATAGGGTTCCCTTTGAGCGCAACACAAATAAGTATACATTAGGGGTGTGACGAGATCTCGTGGAAGGACTGAACATGTAAAAAGCGATTCTTAATCCTGCATTTACACGATTCTGCCAACTCTAATTTCCAACAAACTCTTCTTCTGTCAGCTGTGTGTGTGTGTGCATGCGTGTGCGCATTAGGGCGGAGCTCCGTCACCGCCGCACAGCAGCAGCGGTCACGTGCGCTTATTACTTTCACAACTCACAATGTTGTGTGCGAGTCGTACGCTAGTCGAGTTTAAAATAACATACAATAAACAGAGAGAATGAGTGAGGAAACACAACGGTCAAGTAAGTCTGCTTTAAACTCGGTCATTTTCGTACCGGAAAAAGGATTTTATTCTGAAGTGTGAAGTGTGTGTGTTTACTGCGGTGTGTTTTTAAAACCAAAAGATGACACTGAACAAACCATATACAGCAAACATCAGTTGATGACAAAATAACGAAATACATTTAAGTAATACATATTTTATATCATATCATATATATATATATATATATATATATATATATATATATATATATATATATATATACACACACACAGTATTTTAATAACAGTATAATTAATTTTAGTACCCAATTTAAGGTCTCAGAGTATCACCTGTGGATGATTGCAAACTATCGACGATTCTCCTTGCTGAGACTGCAGCGGATCTGTGTGCGCGCGTCCACACACCCAGAGCACTAACGAGCTCGAGCAGGTGATCCTGATCACGATCCTCAGCTGAAGCATATCTTCAAAAAAAACTCCCGGACAAGTCATCACAAAAACGAACGTGGGAATCAAGCGGGTGACAAACAAAAATGTTTTATCAAACTAAATCAAATCCAGGGGAGTTCAAACCACATAAGAAAGTCTTCGGCGTCTAAGGCAGCTCGCAAACACGTCCTCAATGACTCGAAAATCCCCAAAACAATGCCGCAGTCATCTTCACTCAGGCACCTGTTCATTATAAAACAAGTCGCTCACACAAATGAGAAAAGGGTGACAGAGAAAAAGAAACTTCTAGCAGCAGAACCAATGGCATCAAGTTCCGTTCCAAAAATGGATGACGTTAACGCTAGGCTTATCACTTTTAATACCCAAAAACTGCAGGGGGCGGGGCGACATCACTTTGTGATACAGTGATCGCAATGTAAAATGTGTTTTCAGGAAAGTGTGAACACAGAAACAAAAATAAACTCAAATCATTTTATTGGGTGGCTAAAATATTTATTTCAGTAAAAACTATCCAAACATGGTAACAGCACATACATCAAATAGCTACAAGAATTAGCTAAAGTTTTTATATAGCCTATTTCTATTTTAACAAAACTTATACAGTAAAATTTACAATTTACTAGTATATTTTCTTTACACATGGCCGTTGTGTTAACATACAGTATACTAATGTTTCAAGTGATACATTAATTATTGTGTGCCGAGTATTACATTGGATTGTGATCCACTTACATTGTATTTACAGAATTTCTACAAATTACAATTTGTGTTAAAACCAGATCAAAGTAAACGTCACTCTGGTCCTGACATCACACAAGTGAGACAGCTGGTGTGTAAAGTTTTTATTTTGTCATATAAATAGCATGTAACTTACATTTAACTTGAACAACAACAAGCAGAGTGTCGTAGCATCGTTGACATTGCTGCCTTCAACAAGATCTGAGCCACTTTCCCAGCGGACATCCAGGTTTTACTTAAGCTTAACAGATTTGAATTCCAAGAGCAAGTTTCCTTGCAAAAACAAAAACGCACTGTATTTCTGAACCGATTTTGGGTCCTGAACCATTTCTTGGGACTTGAAATCCAAGTAACGAAACCCAGGAAACCCTACAGGTGGAGAAAGGAGACAATTACTTGTGGAGAACTATAAAATGAGTGTGTGTGTTTTGTGGAAGTGTTGCGAGTGTATGAATTGTTGGCTTCTGCTGTTGATTTACTGTAAACATCACAAATAGTTACACAAGCACATGTGTAGGCCTTGTATTTATTTATGTGTGTGTGTGTGTGTCTGTGTAAAGGCTTAAAATTAATTTCCAATTATTGTGTCTCATTTTCAAATCTAGGAGTATGTGGTCCTCTGCCGGAAAGCGTTTGCTCCAATGACTCATTTTAATGGAAAAATGGATATACTCGTCTTGCGACACTGGAGGGTTTTTGAGAATGAAACGCCTTTTAAAGGTGTCACCCTCTCTGTCACTCTTTCTGCAGGGTTTGGGTCGCTTTGGGTTTTTTCGTACCATAACTCTTTTTAGGTTTTTCTTTTACTATTTTCTTTAAAAAAAAAAAAAAAAAAAACTTGAATGTCAAAAATCTGTTGAAATTTGGCAGCCTTTGTCCGCTTTCCACATCATTTCTGACATTATGAGTGTCTTTCGTAAACCCTTTTGAATTTTGTCTGGAATATGGTTCTGTTGAAGTGTCTGAGGAACGTTTTTTAATGGAGTTTCCAGGTCTTGGGCACAACTAGTTTGTGTTTCAGACCCATTTAGTCACCTCTTTAAAGACGATAAGGTCTTCTCTTTTGCGGTGGAGTGCATCCAGCTCGGCTTTGCCTCTCAGGTGTTCCACTCTCTGATGCATCTCCACATGATCTGGTCCAACTCTCTCCTTTCCTCCGCCCGGTACAGCTCCTTCATCTGGCTCTGCTTGATCTCCACACCTCCTCTCCTCCTGCGTCAACTGAGCCGAGAGCTGAGCAAGAAAAGGCAGAAAGGAGATTTAAACTGCTCACACAGTGGCACAAAAAGTGTGTGTGTGTGAGACAGAGTCACTGTTCATGTGTAAAAGTGTGTTGTGTAACTGTAAAAGTTGTAAAAGTGTTTAAATGTGTCTGTGTGCGCATGAATACACATTTTCAAAATCACATTTTATTTGTCACATTCACATTATACATGGCACAACATGAGGTGAAATGTCATTTTCGCACATTCGAGGGGTTTCGAGTAAAAAGGAAAAATAAGCGGGCAAGAAGTAAAATAAAAATAAAGATTAAAAAAAAAACAATAAATTACTGAATAAAAATATGAATAAAATACAGGGGACTCTCCCCTCTCAGGTTGAACTTTACAGAATACACAATTTAACGTACAAGTCTGAAGGTACTGTGAACCCATTCCAACAATAGAGGGGAAAAATACCTGAAGCACCCACACTTTTTCAAACACGTTGTATGTGACTGTTTGGCCCTCGACCACCAAGTCTGAAGATAAGATCCATTTTGGAACCAACAGCATCAACCCCACACTTTCCACGCCGCTTTTTCAAATCTGCAATCCGATCATGTATGTAGATTTGCAAGTGCTAAACAGCCATCAGGGTTAAACCAGCATCATATGGTAAACCAAAACACTGAACCATTTAAACTAACATGTATCTTAAGGTGGAGTAGCTCATCCCCAAGTCTTTCCTCAGTAAAATAGTATAGTATATACATCGTCTGCGTGGCCTGCCTCACTCCACATCGACGGCTCCACCAGGCTCGGCTCGCCGCGGTGCAGGTGTGACGGCTCTGCCTTTACAGCCCGTGTCTCTGCTTGTGTTGCCTCCCGAAATGACTCCACGACTCTGTAATATGGAGGAAACAACTTTTATTTGCTGCTTGCTGCAGGACGGGAGCATTGAGCATGCGTTCCTTCAGCATCTGCACCTGTTAATCATTTCACCACGCACTAATTAACCACGCGGTTACACACACGCCGTGCAACAAATACATTTAACAAAAGACATACAACCATACATACCTGTAATGAAGCACATCAAATCACTTTTATGCTAAATCCGGAAGAACAGAATATGGAAAAGAAAAACAATCAAACAGTTTCTACCACCTTAGAACCCAATGGCATAACCTTTTGGACCGACATAGTGTATAGTAGTCTCTAATTTTACATATTACTTTACATATTACTGTAAAGTAATATGTAAAATTACTTTGTTTATATTACAATAAAAAGTAATAATGTAAGTAATAAAACAAATTTTTGCTGTCCAGTTTTTCCAGATAAAACGTTATACACTTTTGCATCAGGATAAATCTGCTAGAAAAACGTAATGACAGAAAATATACAATTTCTACAAGTTTTCTATAAAAAAAATGTTAATGCATAAATCTGACAGACGTTGAAGTGTACTGACAATGAAAGGGAACTAAGCCTTAGGCTGAAAACAGAAAAACAAATAGGCTGCCCGTTTTTGTCTTTAATACCCGCATGTGCAAAAACTGACAAAACACAATCTTGTGAGGTGGATTTTTACAAAAATGTAAAGTTGTTCAGTTGAATGATTTTGACTTAATAAATTTAGTATAACTCACAATCGATTAAGTTCCTAACTTGTTAAATTAAAATTAAAAGTCCCTCTGCATGACACTATTTGGCATATTTTTTGAATCTACAATTAATTATAAAAAATGTTCTTCATTTTCGTTTTGGTTATTTTTTTCTCCCCATTTGCAATGACGTGCCGACGACGTGCCTGTTCTAAAATCAGTGTTGTTGAATAAGTGAATGCACACGTGTAGTATGGTAATTTGACTGTGGCAAATGTTCCATTTCACATTACCAGTAAGGGCAGTAATGGTTTGGGACTGGATCTGTTCATCACTTTGAACTTCTCCCTGCATCTTCTACACTCCCCTACATCAGCAACAAGTAGCGCGAGCATCGCCCTCTACAGGTAACAACAAGTATAATTTCACTTAGCGTGTCGTCTGTCAGTCAAACCTATGAAGAATCTTGTTATATGCGTTTTTAAGTGCAATGAAATCTGAGGCTTTAGCAGTCGTTTTCTCTAAATGTAAAGCTCAATAAAACATCACATTTTAGTAGTCACTTTCTCTAAATTAAGCATTTAAATATATAATAGCAATATACTTGTATATATAGTAGAAATGCTTTATTATGCAGTAAAATAGTGAAAAGCGCTTCATACATTGAATTTCTGCGCTGCAATAACAGAATTAGGAGCGCAACGAAAGACATGGTGGCTCGGGTTTGACCGCAGTCAACAGGGACGCTTCTGAAGAAAAAGTGTCTCGTTTCTTTTGCTTTTTTATCTGCTTTTTTTTTTTTTTTTACCTTTTCTAAGGTGTAGAAATGTAAAGGAAAATAAAAATGTACTCCGGGTCTAAGATCGACAATAAAAAAGTATATAAATTCCAATTTGTTGCCTTGAGTTCAGTTGCAAAATGTGCAATACATTTTGTCATGCACACTGTGGAACCAGTTAAAAATTGTGATGTTGCTTGAAGAAATACACAGACAACCCAATATAAAAGACTGTTTGAGAATGTTTTTTTTTATTAAACTTAAATATTAAAAAAACGATGAGGAAAAAAAAAAAGATATATGTACCTGTGTGGACATATCACTTAAAAAAACATAAACCCACCCCCCCCCACCCCCCCAAAAAAAAAACTTGTAATCAACTCAAACCACACATCAACATGAATTTGAACTAGGATATGGATTAATTCCAGGCGACCCCTACAGGCCAAACCGAAAATAGCGCAGTAACTTTATGGGTAAATCAGTCCGACAAACACGTCTTTTGGGAGACGACAGTCCTTGTCCACAAACATCTAATCTAATGAAAACAATTCTATCTGTCCAGATAAGATAGATGATGTTGATAATTTAACCGCGATGTAGTCGTTCGTTTAGTTCAGGGGTGTCAAACATACGGCCCGCGGGCCGGAACCGGCCCGCAAGTAGGTTCGATCAGGCCCGCTGAATTGTTTGGAAAAAAAATTGAAAAAAAAAAAAAATTTGTTTTTTTTGCTGCAATTCATTGATTGTCCGCTAAGGGGCGTTTCCATCGGAGTAGAACGCGGCATCACTGAGACGAACAGAATCTTGTTAAGAACGGAAAACAGGTGTTATCCGTTACATATCCGCTACAACCTCATTAATCAAAATGTTAGTGTAAATGCAAACAGTGTTTAAGGCTTAA
>MU204248.1:1313900-1329670 GCA_017309775.1 Paedocypris sp. Pulau Singkep
TGCTGGCTATGTAACATACAGGTTCGCATTTACATTTACTTAGCTTACAGTCAGAGTTACTTTCATAAAAACGTTATGAAACGATAAAAGTGCATCCACACAATAAAAAAAAACAACACATACATTAATTTCTTAATACACTACATGATCGCATCTGTGATTCATTTGGCAAGCTACTTTCAGAATGAATGCTGATGAATATCAATATAAAAAAAAAAAAATCACGATATTGAAACATAGCACCACGGATGTTGATACGCAGATGATTTTCAAACGTAGACGAACGTTCTCAGAGAGAAGTAATTGTCGGGCCTGAAGACGGAGCGAGACGCGGCTTTGGCTGAGGTGTGAATGGTGGGGCGTCGCCCGCTACCTCTTCCTCCTCCGCGGCGCTAACCTTCGAATCGACGGCCTGTTGCCTGCGAATAAAAGTGAGATGGTAAAGATTTACTGCACAGAGGCAAATACCGTATTTACGCAAATATAGCCACACCCTGATTTTTCAGACTCAAAATTAAAAAACAAAAGAATATTTGTAAACATTTCTGGTTTTAAAATACAAATTTTTCCACTCTTTAACAAACAACGTGTGACTCGTATTATTTCAATATTGTTTTACTTGAATAAAAGATATAAAATTTGATTCTAGTGATCTGAACTCCAACACCCAGAATTCTCAGCCGATCCCATGATCCTTTGCACTCCTCCGTGCAGGCGTTGAGCAATGAGGCCCGTTTCGAACTGTACCTTTATCCGCCGTGTGAAGAGGATCGTAGTGAAGGATTATTTTCCCCTGCAGAGCAAACCGAGCGTTTTGATTCTATTTGTTCCCTGCTATCAACACTTTTGAACTTTGTTTCCATCTAACTTATCGCAATTTTTTTCCCATTTTATGACAGATCAATCGGTTCCAATAACAATTATTTCGTTTTAACACGTCATTTAGCCCATGCCAAGTGTCGCTGCATGATTAATGTTTCTTTAATTGTGTTATTGAGCCAATAAAAATGAAAAGTAAATAAGTGTGTCCATTTTTTTTGTGATTACTCTTCATTTGAATTGTGGAAAAATAAGCGCTTATATTTACGTGCTTTTTTGAAATTGCCGATTATGAGCAAGTTTTTGAGCCACTAAAACTGGAAAAAAACAGGTGCTTATTTTTGTGTATATACGGTATGTCTTTTTTGTCAGTATGTGACATCAGAAAACCTTCACTGACCGAAAGACGGAGCTGAAGAGGCGGTGAACCTGGGGATGCTGAAGGTGAACTGAGGCGTCTGACCAAACGCCAGCGTTGGTGCCGTCTGGGCAGTGGCTGTAGAATTCACAACACAAACACATCAACTTCAGTTCATTTTTAAATGCTTGTCCAAATTAGGTGTAAATTAAGTCAACGTTGCATAAATCTCTTGTTCGGTGAACTTTCACTTTCAAATACTGATATGAACACCAGATATTAGCCCCTTTCATACAGCAATGCCGGTAAATCGCTGGAGAATTACCGGAACGACTTTACCGATAAAAACGACGACTAAAACCGTAAAACATCATTCACACAGCATTTTCAAAATACTGGTATTTTCGGTGACATCATTAACTGACAACACCATTTTTAAAAGAGCTGCACCTGACCCTCGTCACAATGTTCTGGTTGGCTTCGTGCTATTATTCCGGCAATCTTCGGTCCCCGTTCACACAGGGCAGTTTGCCGGTAATTTACCGTGAATGTTACAGCTACTTTTGCTGGCAAATTGCTGAAACAAATTTACCGGATTTTTTCTGATCACACATGCATGCCGGCAATTTTTACATGCCGTAATATGTAAGAGGCAAGAGGACGACCAAGGAGGAGATATATGGATGTTGTAGGAGAGGACATGAGGTCAGCTGGGGTCAAGAATTGGGCAATCTAATAAGCATCTTGATATGTTTTGCATTATTATCTCGGCTAAGGAGAAGTGTTCACAGAAACACAATGTGAGAGATGTATTTTTTAGAAAACCGCTTTGCCATTTCTGGGTCACGGGTAGCTGGGGCCAATCCCAAAGACTCTGGGCCTGAGGGCGGGACTAACCACTATGCCGACCAATGAAATACACAACTTAACAGATCTGCTTTGGCAGCACATCGGCAGAGATGAACTTATGTGTGAATGCAGCTTATATACCATAATCCACAACCTTGTGGTAAATTTCCGAAATCTTACCCGTGTTTGGCTCTAAATCTGCTTTCGGTCCTGAGCTCTGGATAATAGTGACGTCGTTCACTGCAAAGCAAAAAGAAAGCTGGTGGATGCAAACGCCACACATTTCGAGCATTGATGGGAATGACAACATTATAGATATACGATAGATATAACTATATATATTAGCGATATAACTTGTTTCAGTAAAGAGTAATCTAATGTAATTTGTTACAGTTACTGACAAAAATGTGCCGTTACTATAATTGTGTTTTGACAAAACGTGATGATTAGCTTAGATTTAAGCTTTAAATCTATGGTTTTAAGGACACTTTATCTTCACTTACATAGATCACTCGAGTCACTTTATTTGTGTTTGGCAGTTTTTACTGTATTTTTCTCTTTTTTCATCTTCAAAGGTTTTTTTTCTAGTTATTATAGTCATATTTTTATCCCTATTTACTTATTTTGTATTTTATTGCTTTTTTAATCTCTTTTTTTATTGTATCTCTTTTTCGCACTGTAAAACTGTAACAACTGTAAAATACATTTCATTGCTTGTTGTACCATGTATAATGTGTATATGACAATAAAAATTTGAATTGAATTTGAATTGGAGATTAAATGTCCATCATTTGGTGGAGATGGCCATGAGGTTTTATTTTACTACCCGATATCTCATTTTAATTTGCACTAGAAAGAGCATTTGTTATTAGTTTAAATTTTGGTACATTGTTAAGTGTTATATTGAGAGCAGAACACTTCTTGTTATATTTCCTTGTACTGTAGGCTACAGTAAGTCAACTGGTATTGAGTGACAATTCTATTAGTTTATTTTTGGTACATTCCTTAAGAAGCACAATTTTTATTTAGACATATTTGGTGGCCAGTTGTGGATATTAAAAGTTCTGAACCATCTACAGTGTTTTATTATTCACTATACTAATGATAAAATTTACAAAAATATATTGAATCTAATAGGTACATTGTCCCACGGCAATATTAAATGTGTAGATTAACCGTACAATTCTTTAATAATTAGTAATAGTAATTTATTAACATTAGGGTCAGTTTCATTAAATATTTAATATCGAGAGCAGCCAAGTTATTTGACCAATTAAAAAAAAAAAAAAATTAAGTGACGCAATAGTTACTTTCTCTGGTAATGAGTAATTGAGTCACATCGTTATACGAGTAACAAACTCAATATTTGTGAGAAGTAACTAGTAACTGTAACTAATTACTTTTTGAAAAGAACATTCCCAACACTGGTGCAAATGCAGCTTACATTTAAGGTTCCACAACGTTCTTACCTGGGCTCGGCTCTAAATCTGCTTTAGGCCCTGAGCTCTGAACAATATTAACGTCTTTCACTGCAAAGCAAAACAAAATTCTGATGATGCAAAAGCAACAGTGATTAAAGAGTTCACCGTGGAACAGCTTGGGAACCTTTCTCAGAGATGTTGCTGAATCCGCCCTGGCAGACGTCGTCCAGCAGAGACTGGAACTCGCACAAGGCCTCCAGCACGCTGTGAAAACCCGGGTTCAGGACGGTGTTGGGCAAAACCACATGCGCTGGCTGGGCACACAGAAACCTGCAGTTCTGGACAAAGAGCGAAGACTTAAACATGTTCGTCATGACTGGTCTAACTGGCTGTTCGACCTTGTGCAGTGGTCACTAACGAGCCGGATCCGGACCCAGCAGCTGTTCCAAACGAACCCGAAGCTGCGGACCAAACCGACCTGTTTGATTTCAAATCTAGCCGTCCACCTTAAATTTAACCGCCACCTTAATTTTAGTTGACGCGAAAACATCCAGTTAAAGGAATAAATAACAAAAGCAGTTACAGTTAGGGCTGGGCGACTATACCAATAATATCACGATTAATTGAACATTTTAACCCAATCATGATTAATGAGCGATTATTTTATTTATTTGTTCATATTTTTTGCCCTCAAAGTTCTCTGACAAGTTTTGTACATAAATATACTCACATTAAAAGGGAGACACATTTTGGCCAGAGTGCGCATTACTTGATTGTAAAATAATTGAAGGAAACACGCACAAATCTCATAGGATAATTTCTTGAACATTAACAACTGAAAATAAAGCAAAGTGCCTAAATCAAACAATCACTTTGTTTGTCAAAAGAAGTAAAAAGAAATAACTTGCAAATTTGGGAACAATAATATATTATTATTTATATGTAAAATGAGCAGTTCTCTTCTAAATAAAATAAGTCTTAATATTTATAATAAGATATAGTTCATAATAATATATTTCCTGTGCATTTCTTGCATCTTTCGAAAACAAATATTTTAATATGTAATGTATCCCCTCGCTGTATTGCCATCACCTCACCTTCCTATCAATGTAAACAACAGATTGTCGTAATGAAAAACTCTTTTAAATACCGTTGCATGAGGTGAGCTTGTCATCTCACTGAATGAAATTGAATTTACTCTTCAGTTCTTACTCAGAAGCGTGAGTGCGTTTAATCCTTTCACGTTTCTACTCACACATTTGTCGCATGACATTTTTGCGTCACAACTGTTTTCCTGCAGCGTCTACACTTGACTTCATTTGGTTCTGTCTTCCTTCCTGAAGCCAAAATGTATCCAAACGACGGAGACGGAGAGTTTTTTGGTACAAGTCAACCTACTCTTTCACTCAATGAATGTCACGTGACTCATCATCTGAAATTTTTCTTAAAGGGAAAGTAATCCAAATAATCGACCTGAAAAAATGTGAATGATTATAAATTCTGAATTTCGGTTTAGATTATTGTCCGATTAATAGCTCAGCCCTGGTTACATTAATTGCATTAAAAGTTATCGGAAACAAAGAGACAGAAAGACACCGACGACAGAGGAGAAAGGGAAGAGACAGATAATAGATGGCGAGAGTTATGACAGGTGAGATAGAAAAAGGAAGAGATAAATATAAAACAAAATGGGCAAGATTTGTGTGCTTTGAGACAGTTAAAACTGTGAAAAGTGCCTTACAAATGCTCTGAACATGAACTTGAACTAGACGAAAAAAAAAAGTGAACAACGAACACAGTGCTTCATCCGTAATGGACAGACTCCGGAGACTAAACCAGTCTGTCTGATATGTTCGGAAACTTATATGAGCCTTTAAAACTGTTTTTTTTGTTGGGATATGTTCAGAATTGTTACCCATTAACAACTTTCAAGTCGAGATGTAAATGGAAGTAAAGTTTTTTTTTTTAATGTATCTTTTTCGTTCATCTTTACCTTTAAAGTTAAGCACTTCATTTTAACACTTTTGCACTCACTTTTTTTTTTTAAGTAGCCCTGCTTTCATGCCGTGAGATAACATTGTAAATATATGCTTCGTTCGATGCTACAGAACAATACATTAGTTAAAAGGTTTCTAAATTGTGCTGAAATAATCAGATTTGACAGTCAAGTATTGATTATAAAGCAGGCTAATTAGGACTATGGTAAAAGAAAACAAAAAAGACAGTGGTACTTCTCTTAACGAATGACTCTCTTAACAGAAATTCCATATAACCAATGTTCCTGTCAATAAAATATCGTCTCTATTAACAAAAGTATTTCCTATAACGAAAAGCCACACTATTAAGCAAATACATATTATTCTTACCGCAAGTCTTTCTGTTCCACGGTTACCAATAGGAACGTTACCATAGGCGGAATGATTAAATACCTATTATGTAACATTTTACATATAATACTAATATTTTATCAATTTTATTTTACCTGATCTAGTGGAATCTGGCGATCTGAATCGATGGCTGTGGGTACCTGCAGGAAGGTGATGTAGTCGTCCGTCTGTGTGAGGTCTTCCATCTCCGCGTGTCTCTTCTTCAGGTGTGTGATCTCCAGCTCCAGCTGCTGGAGAAGTGTGTCGGCCTGACCCATGGCCACTCTCTCCTGCTCCTGGATCATCTTCCTCACCTCCGAGCGCCGGCGCTCCAGCGAACACACCATCTCTGTGAAGATGCGCTCGCTCTCCTCCTGCGTCGACTGAGCCGAGAGCTGAGGGACAAACGGCAGAAATGAGATTCAAACTGAAGCATGAAAAGTGTGTGTGTGTGTGTGTGTGAGAGAGAGAGAGAAAGAGAGAGTTACTGTTTGGGTGTTGGTGTGTAAAAGTGTGCTTTGAGTGTGTAACTGTATAAAAGCGTTTTAAAAATATGTGTGTGTGCATGAATACACACGTGTATGTGGGAAAGAAAGAGCGCGTTTGAGTATTTGTTTGTCAGTGTGTAAAATCTGTCAGTTTAGTAATAGTACTCATTCAAGAATTTAATTATTTGAATCCTATTTGCAGCACAAAACAGGATCAGGTTGTCTCTAGTCGCTATGGTTACAGAATGTTTACTTGCTACTCCCTCCCATAAGCAGGAATGGAAAAAAAAGAGTGATAAAACAAAATCTGGGTATGTCAAGGGAAAAAATGGATATTATCACTATCATTTTTTTCTTGACATACCCAGATCTTGTTTTATCACTGTTTTATCCATTCCTGCTTATGGGGGGAAAAAAGAGTTCCTGCTTATGGGAAAAAAGAGTGACAAAACAAGATCTGGGTACGTCAAGGAAAAAAAATATGATATGTTCTGAAAACATGTATATGTCAAGGCAATATTGTGGACAGCTGGACGGAAAGACTCATTCCTACAAAATACATTTAGTTTTTCTTCCCAACAACTAATACAGGCAAATATTACCTTTTTAATGAAAGACTTTTGGCGTCATCAATTGCGGTTCTCGCCCATGCAAAAATTATTTACTCTGACAATAAAAAAAAAGTGGCTTTTAAAGACTTTTATTTTGTAATGTCGCTCGGGCTCATTTTAAGGCCCGATTTCGGTCAATAAACGGACCTACAGGCACACGTCGTTTACAAATAAACTACACCAGATTCTAAATCAACACGTTTCTACTCAACAACACTCACAGTCATCGTCTGCGTGGCCTGCCTCAGCTCGAACAAGTCCTTCTCCCGCTCCTGGATCTCTCGCAGGCACGCCTTCTGCAGCTCGCCGAGTGCATTCTGGGAAAGCGAGTTCAAAGTCACAGACGTTCGCGGACACTTTCGCGTTTACCTTCTGCTCCGTCAGCTCGGCGCTGGCCTGCACCGTGTCGTGGCCCTTGTGCGCGTCCGTCAGACACAGGTAGCAGATGCAGCACTGGTCCGTGCGGCAGAACAGCTCCAGCAGCCGGTCGTGCCGCGGACACAGCTGCTCCTCCATCTTCCGCGACGGAGGCACCAGCCTGTGCTTCTGGAAGGCCGGAGACTCGTAGTGGGGCTGCAGGTGGGCCTCGCAGAAGGACGCCAGGCAGGTGAGGCAGGACTTGAGCGCTTTGCTCTTCGTCCCGGAGCAGACGTCGCACTCCACGTCGCCCGGCTCCACCAGGCTCGGCTCGCCGCGGTGCAGGCCGGTCTTCTTCAGCTTCTCCACCACGTCGGCCAGCATGGTGTTCTTGCCCAGCACCGGCCTGGGGGCGAAGCTCTGGCGGCACTGGGGGCAGCCGTAGATGCCCAGGCAGTCGTCCTGGTCCCAGTAGCCCTTGATGCAGCCCTTGCAGTAGCTGTGTCCGCACGGGATGGTGACCGGGTCCTTCAGGACGTCCAGGCAGATGGAGCAGTTGAACTGGTCGTGCTCCAGGAAAACTCCCGCCTGGGCCATCGCGTCTCGTCGCGTCGCGTTCGGTTCTTGCTCGGCGGACTGGCTGAGGAGGATGATGGGGCTCGTGTTTGTTTATGCAGGAAGTGAGTCGCGTGACCGGGGGGCGGGGCCTAGAGCTGTCATTGAGCTTGCGCAGCTGAGCATGTCGGGAGAGGAAAAAAGCAGGACTGTGCTGTATATAACGCGGCACATACAGGAATAAAATATAAATATATAAGAAATAAAATATATAATATAATCGCAAAAGCTCACACAGTACGTATTTATGTAGTAAAAACATACAACGTATTAATATCTACGAATTAAATTGACCTACAGGAGCAATAAAATAAAAATGCATTTTAAAAAAGGGCGGAAAAAGCACGTATATACGTACAACAACATTTTAGTATAACAATATAGCCCAATGGCATTTTTTTCCTCGCATTATTTTTACTTTGTTTACTTCACGTAGTTTTGCCAGTGCTAGTACCAGTACTTTTACTTGAGTAGGGTTAGGGTTATACCACAGAAGTATTTTAACCCTAGTACTTCTACATCTACTTAAGTAACGAATAATCTACTTTTGACAGCACTGACTGTTTCTATGATTCTCATTTCGTTTACACGTGCGGAAGAACTGCAATCATGCAGAGGAACAGCGCTGAGATTGAATTGAATTGAATTGAAAAATCCTTTATTAGTCCCACAGCGGGGAAATATCACGTCACAACAGCAACAACAAATCCAAACAAATAAACAAACAAACATAACCATAACGCACTGCACACATCATAATAAACAAACAAACACAGACCAGAACAAGTAGCGCTGCCCGTCATAAGCATCCAGTCACCAGTTTAAATTTAAATTAAAATTGTAGAGTTGTGTTTGTTACGAAACCTCTAGGCTCAGACTAGAAACAGCATTTAAGCATTTCGTTTCTTTATGCAGCATTGCAGGAGCGTGCGTGCTTACGTGCGCGCGCGCGAGAAAGGCGGTTCACTTGACGCAACGTGGTGTTTGTCCCACCCACATCCGTGACGTAATTTTAACGTTGCCGGGAGTATTTAAAAAAATAAGCGCTTGTCGATCCGCGACAGACGTTTGCTGAGCTTGATCTGATAAAACTGTGAAGATGCGCGTTATTAAAGAGGAAAGAGAAGACGCGGGAGAATATGAAGCGTCCGGAGTCACCGATCAACTCGCCGAGGAGAAACCAGGTCTGTGTTCTGCTCTATATGTTCCGCGTGTTTTCACCTATAGCGTTATTTATTATGCAAACCTTGTTTTTATTTATTTATATTCTATATATAAATTGTAAAATATATTTGGTTATTGTTGCAGCAGGATTGTGATCGTTTGTCTGTCCAAAGAAGTAGATGTTGTAGAAATGGAGTGTTTCATTAATAAGTGTATGTGCGTGTTTTCCACTGTTCTTTATATTCAAAAATGAATGCGATGACATGTTTTGATGATATATAAGGTTTATTTCCATTTATTATTGAGTATTGCAGAAGCGTAATGTTGTGTTGTATTACTGTCTCTATGGCAACGTGAGGTACGCGAATGTTTGTTTATAGTTTCGTTAGTTACTTGTTTACTTCCGGTGGAGATGCAGACGTTATTCGGTGGATCAGATAATAAATTGGGAATAATGAACGCAGAAAAGTGTAATTTATGTGTAGTGTAGTTGCTCTCAGGTTCTTCACACCACACACACTTCTACAAGGTCCAGCACAGAAGCTCCTTACGTTCTTAAGTTACTTACACACTGTTAATAGTTGTTACCTTGAAACAGCTGTAATCTAAACCAGTAAAAGAAACCCACTGAGATTCTGAGATCAGTCTGAAACTAGTTTTTATTGCTGGAAAATAATTCTCTGTTTTACAGTTTTTCTCAAATGCTAAAACACATTTCACAAATGATCCCTGCATGTTACCCAATGTCTAAACACAACACCCGTTTCTAAAGCTCAATGAACACAACTACACCTTCTCACTTCAAAACTCAAACCTTCGCACCAAAAGGACAGCTCGAAGCTTTAAAAATGTAAACACAATTCACATCATTGCACACTACAGCAAAACAACTGAAAACACAATTCTCGGTTGTTGGGAAGATTGCTTGATTCATAACCGCCAATGCATATTCGTAGAAATTTTGCAGTAATGGAAAGTTAGAAATCTTAGATTTCTGCAGAAGATTAGGCATTTCGATTTTTGAGTTTGACATGAGAAGTATATATCAATAGAAAATACTGCATGTACACTACTGTAACAACTCAATGCAAAGACAGAATTTATGCGCACAACAGTACTCTTGAAAACATGATCAGGGTGTGAAGTCCTTTTATTTACGTTATTCACACCACACACACACAGGGATGTCATCACTGGCCAGCTCCATCGCCATTAGGAGGTTCTCTCTAGTGTATGGTTGTCTGTCATAAACCTTCCATCTCCACAATGAGACAAAAAAAAGGAGAGTAGGGTGCCAGACAGACGTTTAAAAAGCAGTTACTGTTGATGGTGAACCACTCTGACTATGTTCGTTCTGAAAACATAAATGGTAGTTGTGATTCAGTGGTAGGAGACATAGACTCGTGTCCGAAAGGTTGCAGGTTCAAATCTGCCCTACATCTGGTTCTGCAACCAAGTGCTTGTTCCACTTTGGGCAAGAGTCCCTGAACCCCTCTTGCCCCCCCGGTTCAGTATGCGGGTGAACAAGACACAAAGAACAATATTGGAGTAATATGGCCAGGAACCTCAGTGATGGCTCTTTGGCCAGTGAGGTTACAGCCTCTTTGACTTGGTTTCGTTGAAGTCAGCCTCATCCAGGAAGAGGTACTCATGAGGTCTGGCCATCGTGTCCAACTGTAATATTCTCTGTGAAAGTGTACAGGTGTTCAGAACAACAGTCAATCAGGTAGTTTAGTATTGTCCAGAAGTAACGTTGACCACTGAGCCCACTAACTGTACTGTGAATATGGATGTATACTACTTCCTATTTCCTATGAATATGGAAATATTACTTGTGTTGCGCAGAGTTGCGCTCAAAGGGAACCCTATAGACCTGTTTCATCCGTATCTTTTGGCGCCTGAGAACTCGGTCTATTGACATCATCAATGCTCTCAACATTGACATTACGTATCGGCAATTACTTTGCTTTGTCTCTGATCTGCCGGAGGCTGATGAGGTTGTTCTCACGAACTATATTCACAGTGAGGGTTTCTTGTGCTGCTGTAAATATGGCGACCCTCCCACCTCTATGTGGCATTCTTTCAACTACAGTAGCGACTGATTTTAAACCAATAGACTACTTTCACAGGCTGAATACCCTAATAATGGTGGCCACAGTGAACCTACTCAGGTTCAGCCATTGTCATGCCATGGACAATGACATGGTCAATGTTGCTTGCATCTTGTCTATAATGGCGATGTGAGGTTGTCTTGCTCTTCCTCTTGGACCTTCTCCTCTCCTCTCCTTGTTGGCCTCCTTCTGTTCCTCGTAGGCCTGCACCTCTTCTTCCATGACCAGCTCTTCTCTCTCCGGTGACTCGAATTTCTCTTCCCCTGACTCTGCCTTCATCCATTGTGTTTGTTTGGAATCTTCAGCAAACTTTGCACTCTGAACTTGCTTTTATACATGTAGTCACAGCATTAGCAAGTGTCTTCAATTTTGAGTTGTTGTGTGTAGTGAATGACGCCAGGCGTGTTCATTGTGTTCAAATATTGCTGACTGTGTCAAGCATTTTGCATCACATGAGCTTTCATTTGAGAATATGAGCAGAGCTCTTTTGCAACTTATGTTTTAGCAAGGAAAAATGTGTTTAGAGTTATGAGAACAGACATTGTGTTTTGTGAATTGTGTCTTCATGTGAAATGTGTTTATGCTATTGGAGAATGATGGTTAGATTTGGTAAATGTGTTTAGATGACTGGTCTTTTGGTTTAGGGGATTGACTTTTGTGTTTTAGCATTTGAGAAAAACTGTAATAAATAACACGTTTTCATTTTTTTTTTCCAGACCTAAAGTTGGTGAAGGAGGAACGAGAAGAACCAAGTGAAGTGGAGAATCAACAGCAGGAGCTTTTCAACAGTGTGACTGAACAAGCTTCTATTAGTTGTGTGAAGACGGAGAAGAGTTCCTCAGACCAAACACCAGAACCAGCGTCTGCTTTCCTTCTCAGTGGAGATGTTTCCTTCAACAACGGTTCCTCACCAACTCCGTCTGAAACTCACTCTGGAGAGAAACATTCTACCTGCCATCACTCTGATCAGACGTTTCCATCTAAAGAACTTCACAAACCTGTTGAATGTCACAGAAGTAGGAAACACAAGTGTCTTCAGTGTGACAAAACTTTCACATCTAAAACCAGTCTGAATGATCACGTGAGGATTCACACTGGTGAGAAACCTTTCTCCTGTTCTCAGTGTGGGAAGAGTTTCTCACTAAAAGGAAATCTGAAAAGTCACATGAAGATTCACACCGGTGAGAAACCTTTCTCCTGTTCTCAGTGTGGGAAGAGTTTCTCAGAAAAGTCCGTTCTGAATGATCACATGAGGATTCACACTGGTGAGAAACCTTTCTCCTGTTCTCAGTGTGGAAAGAGCTTCTCACTAAAAGGAACTCTGAAAACTCACATGAGGATTCACACTGGTGAGAAACCTTTCTCATGTTCTCAGTGTGGGAAGAGTTTTTCTCGTAAAGAAACCCTAAAGCGTCACATCAGAATTCACACTGGTGAGAAACCTTTCTCCTGTTCTCAGTGTGGAAAACGTTTCTCTCGTAGGGGAGATTTAAATCATCACATGATGATTCACACTGGAGAGAAACATTTTTTTTGTTGTCAGTGTGAGAAGAGTTTTTCTCATAAGGATAGCCTGAAGCGTCACATCAGAACTCACACTGGTGAGAAACCTTTCTCTTGTTCTCACTGTGGAAATAGTTTCTCTCTTAGGAAAGATTTAAATCATCACATGAGTATTCACACTGGTGAGAAACCTTTCTCCTGTTTTCAGTGTGGAAAACGTTTCTCTCGTAGGGGAGATTTAAATCGTCACATGAGAATTCACACTGGTGAGAAACCTTTTATCTGTTCTCAATGTGGCAAGAGTTTTTCTCGTAAGGAAACACTGAAGTGTCACACAATCAGAACTCACTCACACTGGTGAGAAACCTTCCTCGTGTCTTCAATGTCAGTCGAGTTTCTCAAGCAAAAGAAGTCTGAATAATCATACTGTCATTCACAGCGGGGAATAATTATTATTTGTGTCTCTTCACACGGCAAGAAGACTTGTAGCTTCTTTATTGTTTTATATTGAATTATTGTATCTTCTGTTTTCTTTTGATTTAATAAAATTGCACTGTTCTGTAACATTTATTCGCTGATTCCCTGATTTGTTTACGCACTGTAGTTTTTTCTGGTCATGTAGTTAAAATTATATTAAAAATATAAAGTGGTTTACATTGAGTGAATATACTTTTATGTTTACCCTCTTGATTATCCGCATGTCTTTCTAAATGTAATTAAAAGGTTCAGTGGCCGAACTGGAACAGAAGGGGGCAGTAATCACTTCATTTTATTCCATATCACGTTTATTCCATAATGCAGCTCTCCAGACAAATTACAGTAATATTTTCATGTGAACTCTTCCCTCCAGAATAAATAAATAAATAAAATAAAAAAACAAGCTCCAATATAACTGTATGTGTATAAATTCATGTTCCCTTTTTGTTTATTGTAACACATTTGGTCTTCATCTATGAACAAATAAATAACACATTTTTACATACACCCAGCACAAAAACAAAGCATAAATAGGTGATATGAAAAATAAAATACACAGCAGTTTCCGTTAATTTCCCTCTCAATTACAATCATAATCATCTACTCAGTGCAAATCCTGTAAATATGATTCTACTTTATATCTCTTGGTCATTATAAACCTTCAAGTTCAAGTCAAGGTCAAGTCTTTTAACTGTGTTACTTCCTGTCTCATTCACTTCCCGTTTCCAGAGCTTTGCTGGTTCATCACTATTTCTAGCGTCCTAAACTAAACTGAATGTAAATAAAAGCTGGTGTAGACCGGACAGATCTACGCTTCCCAAACGGCCATTGCAGCTCAAACGTTCAAACTGGTTAAGGTGACGGGACTGAAGGTGGACGGCATGCACGAGGAAGGCTGGAGGAGGAGAGGAGCATCATTTGGTCTTGTCGTCCAGGCCGCTCTCGGCTCTCAGGGCCTGACTGCTGGCCGTGATGAAGCGGATCCAGTGCTGCAGGTCCTCAGGATGGTCCGGACAGTCCATCTGGAGACACACATCAGCCACAGAGAGACATTAAACAAACATCCATCCATCCTCATGTTCCACTTCTGTGTCATAGGGAGCTATTACATATATGTTGTTACCTTTATTTCCCTGTTTACGTTTCAGAGGAAGTCTATTCATTGTATTGGAATTTGTATTGTATTGAAATGCAATTTTTAATGCTAAAGTACAGTATTTGTTGTATTCTATTCTCTCGGAATTATAAAATGCTGATTATTGGAACATTATTTAAAATAGTATTTATTATACATTTCTATAAATATTATTATTTAAAATAATATAATAACATAGGACATTAATGTCAAATGAACGGGGGATGGAGAGACACTATTTTATTATTATTATTATAATTATTATTATATGTTAAATTATCCAGTTGGCAAGATCATATTGAAGTTGTTTCGACACAAAATCAATTTTAATGTATTTTATCAGTTTTATTAAATTTTCTTCCATTCTCTGAATTATAAAAGGCATTGAACTGTTTATTTAAATATTTAAAAATATCATAGTAACATAGGACAATAATGTAAAGAGAACCTGACAGAGAGAGAAAGAGATATTATTTTATCATTTTAATTGAGAAATTATGTTACCAAGAACATATTGAATGGGCAAAAAGTAAATTTTAATTTTATCTGGTTTACTCAATTCTACTCCATGTCCTGAATTATAAAAGTAACATTAAAAATAACAGTTCAATTAAATATTACATAAATACACTGTATTATATTAACATAAGACAATATTGTAAAAAGAACAAGGGAGAGATCATGTTATTATTAATATTTGGGAAATGTGTTACCAAGACCATATCAAATTTGATTCGGTACATGTGCAAAAAAGGTTTAATTCTGATCTATAATATTCTGCACATTATATCTATTCAGAATTATAAAAGACAATAAATAACAGTTAATTTTAAATACATTTAAATATATTATAATAACACAAGACAACAAAGTAAAAAACAAACAAACAAACAAACATAATTTCTTAATTAGGGGGAGAGGGGGGATAAGAGAGAGTTAGTGATTGTGTGAAAGAGAGTTAATTTTATTATTAATATTTGAGAGTTACCAAGAACATATCAAACTTGATTCAATACATGTGCAAAAAAAGTTGGATTTGGATCTATTTTATTCTGTATTGTATATCTTTTCAGAACTATAAAAGGCAATACATAACTGTTCGTTTAAATATATTATAATAGTAACAATAATGTAACAAAACATCAATTCCTAATTAGGTGGGAGCGAGTAAGTGAGTGTGAGTGAGAGAGAGAGAGAGAGAGAGAGAGAGAGAGAGAGAGAGAGAGAGAGAGAGAGAGAGCTCAAATTTAATTCAATACATGTGCCAAAAAACGTTTGATTCGGATCTATTATATTCTGTATTATATCTTTTCAGAAGTATAAAAGGCAACACATAACTATTCATTTAAAAATGTAAAATTTAAAATTTAAATATATTATAATAATAACAAGAATGTATTAAAACATTGTTTCTTAATTAGGGGAGAGAGAGAGAGAGAGAGAGAGAGAGAGAGAGAGAGAGAGAGAGAGAGAGAGAGAGAGAGAGAGAGAGAGAG
>MU204248.1:1353187-1393711 GCA_017309775.1 Paedocypris sp. Pulau Singkep
TTTACATTAAGTTTCGTTATAACAAGGATAAATTGAAGTGATTTATCTTAAAATATGGCAATATATATTTAAACAATGCAAATAACCATCTCACCATCAATGTGTCTACTGCTCTTCAGAATGAGGTTGAGGCTGGATTCGACTCTCTTGCTTCCTGGCTGTAAAAGGTCTTTTTAGAGCTAGAGAAGACTATCTAATGACTCTATCTATCTATCTATCTATCTATCTATCTATCTATCTATCTATCTATCTATCTATCTATCTATCTATCTATCTATCTATCTATCTATCTATCTATCTATCTATCTATCTATCTCTCTATCTATCTATCTATCTATCTATCTATCTATCTATCTATCTATCTATCTATCTATCTATCTATCTATCTATCTATCTATCATTCATTCATTCATTCATTCATCCATTGCTCTGGCCATTTGCCGTGATGCTTCCGCAGGCCATTAGCCAGACAGTCTGTGTGTTTGAATATAACGCCCGGAGCATATGGAGCTGAAGTAATGACGCCGCGCACATGCTCCACATAAACCCTACAGCTGTTATTATGATTCTTTTTAAGAAGCAGTGAAATGAATTTTTGCGATTCGGACATTCCCAGTGTTCTGGATTATTGCCAGTATTTTAGATTTTTTTCGTCCCTTCTGCCTTGAACCTTTTTTCCCATTTTAACCTGGATTATCTTTAGCCTTTCCCTTTATCTACTAACCAGTGTTAATTCTGACAACGATTTAAAATTTTGTTTTAGCCATAGTCTTTTGACTAAAACTCTGTTATGTTTTAGTCCCAATTTAGTCATCTTAATTTGTTTTAGTTTTAGTCTAATTTTAGTCGACTAAATACCACAACATTTAAGTCGACTAAACTACAGTATAGATTTAGTCAACCAAAATTGGGGTGCTATATTTTCAATCCAAATAATTGTATTCTCATAAACGAAACCTCAACAAAAAGGAAATTAAATACAGTAAAATTAAATTGATTATAATTGCATCAGGTTTATAAGTAACAAATGGATGCATGGTGAAAAAAGAAGTTTTGTTTAGTCTTTGTTCGTTGATGAAAGTGTCCATAAATGTAGTTATAGTTTTTGTCCCTGAACGGGAATTTTTACATAGATCTTCGTTTTTGTCAAAAAAGTGAAAAGTGTAAAAAGTGCCGTTGACGAAGACGATGATGAAAATATGTCCTCAACGAAACTAACACTGCTACTAACATTCGGATCCGAACCCAACTAAAGCGCATCATAAATAAATTTGTTCTAGCTGACACTATATTTTTGGTCTACGTGGTGTGTTTAAAAACTGTCAAATTTAAAATGAACCGTTACATGTAAAAAATACGTTACTTTTGGTACAGTATTATTTATTTACAGTACAGTGTACAGTTAATGCTGGTTGTTAGGCCTCGTCGCTCATTTGGACCAAATTACAAAGAACCTTTCAGTTCTTATTACATAAGCCTATTATTGTTTGCTCATTTGGAAAATAATTTTGCTTAACATAAAAATCAGGATGCTTCAGTAGTTATTGCAACCATATATATACATATATGGATAACTTTCATTTTAAGGCACTGGTAAAATCATAATATAAACACTCTTCTTATCTTCTTACTTACATAAACTGGCATTAATGTCTCCATTCGCCTTTCCTCGTTACATCAAGAGACGGTTGTGCTGTATAATGTATTTCTGTGATGTATAACTGGCCATTATGGGCTGTGTAATGAGATTCAGCAGATAACACTAACTCCAGTTTTACCCACGAGTCGAATAAAATGGTAAAAAAAATACTGTTGATAATATACAGTAATAGCTTTTATGAATCTTACAAAACCAGCAGGATTGACACAAAATAACGTGTCAAAAATAATTTAAAACTCAAATGACTCAATCTATTTAACTCAACCTACATTTTTTTAATTTTTCGACGAGACGAGATTTAGATTTTTTTTAATAAAAATAAATCTTTGACAAATAATATAAGGAGAGCAAGATTTTATCTGTATTTTATTTAACTAAAATGTTCAAAACTGTTGATGCATTTCACTTTCTATTTTCATCAATTGCATGCAGTGATAACCAAATAAGCAACATAATATTGATCATACAAAATATGGTGACAAAAATCGCCAGTCAAGTAATTTCACAAAAAATGTTCAACTGTCAATAGTATAAAAAACCCATTAAGCACAGACGTTAAACACACTATTTATAGACAAATACAAGTCCAGTAACTTGCAAAGAATGGTAGAATCATTTTGGCATCAAGTTCAACTCAACATCAATGTACTTTATTATGATTAAATTCACTGTGTTCATTTTAGCTCCACATTTTGTATTACATGTTGCAATGCAGCATATTATGCAATGCATAACATAACATGTAGAATAAAAACCATATTTATTGAAAGTGTCCAATCAATTATTGACTAAAACAGCGGGTCTTGTTCAGGACGTGACGTTCTTTCCCTTCACGATGTCGCTGGTGAGACTCACATCATCTGAATGAGTTTTACTGCAGTAATCAGCTGGTTTACTCTCATATTTCTGCTCTACTGCAGAGTGAATCGTTTGGATAGTAATGTAACGTGTATTAGACACATTAGATTAAACTCAAATGTGCAACTAATGACTGATTGAAATAATCGGTTTATTTTACAAACACACTTTATTAAAGTTCATTCACAAACGATCTAGTAATGAGTCTGACCTGTCGCGGGGGCGGGGCAATGGCGGAGATCCGCGCTCACTCAGGGGGAGGAGTTACTCAGTTACTCAGTCCGCGGTTTTTTGAGCCACAGTATATTGAAACGCGAGGGCAAGGATCCGCGCATGCCGGCGCGAACATTGAGACGCTCGTGCACGAATCCTTTAAAAATGTTTGATTCCACGCACTGTAAAAAAGATGGCGGCAAATTCTCGCGATATCACGAGATCCAATCGCATCTCGCGAGAAGCATCCGTGCCACGAGATCTCGTCACACCCCTAGTATACAGTGGTATCTCTCTTTACAAAGTTTGTGTCGACAGCAGTTTTGTAAAATGGAAATTTTGTAAAAAAAAGAGCCGTATTTTGCATATAGGTTTGATAAACCGTCATAATGAAATAAAAGTTTTTATACTATAATAAAACATCGTAATAACTGTAAAAAAAAGAAAGTTTTTACATCTGCTATCTTGAATCTCGCAATAACTGTTAACAACAGGATGTTAGCCGAGCGTCTCACTTTTGTGCGTAAACCTAATGTGCACAGACACATTTTAGAAAGTCTCTCAGCAATGTTGTTGTTGCAAAATAACATGGCGGTTGTAACACTCAAACACTTTTTTTGTGTGTGTCTCCGTGCCTAACAAATGTATCTGCGTTGGCTTTCTCCAACACCGGATGGCGCAATTTTCTAACAAAAGCGCAGCATATTCAACAAAAGTGTCATCCCCTTGTGCTGTGTGACACATCAGCTATTCCGGAAGTAAGATTTCTGGAATCGTGTTAATTCTGTAAATGTGTTTTTTCTGTTTAGAGACGTGTGTGTGAAGAATAAAAAAAAACAGTTTTACACGTGCAAGATCTCCCTGATTAATAGTGGTGAGAAAAAAAACTCGCTTAACATTCTTGTCGCTACAACATTTGGCAATCGCATAGTGAAATAATTCTGTAAACAGAGTAAAAAATTTCTCGACGATGTCCTTCGTAAAAGAAAAATTTCGTTAACAGAGTCATTTGTAAGTGGAGGTACCTCCACTTACAAACGACTCTGGTAACAAGTGTGTTTTTAACCTCAACTCTTGTGTTTTTAAACACGTTTTTTTTTTTTTATAGAGTTTGCATCACTCCACATGATTCTTGTAGAAACAGTGAATGTCTAGCCCGTGTTCTTCTCGCAGCCTGCAATGAAAAAACCCTCTGAATTCAAGCGAAGCTCTGGCAGCTTTTTAACATTTCAGCGCTTGGTGTTTTCTTTTTCCCTCCGTCCTGATGCGAAACACGTAGCAGAAGAACCAGCTGAAACTCATTCAGAATTTTCCCATTTCCCTGTTTCTTTTTGTCCTTTTGTGATTTCCATTCTGTGTCTGTGGTGAAAGGAGAATAGCGTGTGAGTGCGGGGCCGAGAGCTTGAATAGACTGCCATTTCTCCACTGATGTTTATCACTGCCTTTCTCCGTCATGCTCCGAGCAGATAAAAAGGCTTATGTGGGTCACGTTGCATTAATCGAGCTCGCCGTCCCCTCAAAAAAACCCGCTAATTTAAGCAACAAGCATAAAATATTCAGAGTTTCTGTTTCTTCATCAATCAGTGGCACATTTAAGTGAAAAACAACTCCAATCTGTGTCATCAACAGCAAAACCAGCCGAGATCGGAAAATCGTTTTTATTCCCCGCGTAGTGCCGTCGTATCACGTCTGCCTTGAATAATGAGATGCCATTTTGTGCTCAAACTTTTGCTCAAGCTGGGAATCTAATCACTCGCCCCATGAACTCCTCTCAGATGGATCCATTCTCGAGTGTCGGATCGCTCGATGCGTTCCACGGGTTCTGGACCGGGACGTCTTTGGCTTCGGTTTTCAGTGTCTGACTCACTGCCGAATGACCTAGAACTGTTACGTGTTCGCTGAGCTCCGAATCGATCGGCTGAGAGAGAAGACAGAGAAGGCCGTTTGGTTTTTTTGTATGAGTGCATGCATTTTGTGAATAAGAAAATGTTAGAAAATGTTTAAAGTGACGGTAATTTTATTTATCGAATTCGTTTTAATTTCGCACCAATTTGGGGGTTTGGACCCGAAGTGCATAACTCCTTTCGTACTAGTAAGATGCCGGTGGATTTAAAAATAAATTAATTAATTCATGTAAAGTAATAAAAATCACATAAAATATATAAAAGAACAATGTATTTTTGCAAATAAAATAAAGAAGTCCAATGCCCTCTCACTCACACAACAATAAAAACAACCACTCTAAAAGAAGTATAGATTAACTTAACTTAAATCCCTCGTACTGCAATCATATCCTTTGTACAATATTCCATGGGCAATTTTATTATTAAAAAATTAAATGAAAAAATTGTAACAGTTAAAGCCACGTTTACAATAATTAAACCCTTATATGTATGTGACACATAACATTTGTATTTGAATTTGAATAATGTTTTAACATTCTTTTTGCTAATTGTTTACTCCCCTAAAGTACTTGAGGAAATGAACTTACTTTATTTAAGCACTTTTTCGGCTACTTTGTACACAGTATTAATAATATAAGCAACTTTTACTCTCTACTTGTCTACTTTGTGATTGAGTATCTTTACTCTTTACTCCATTGCATTTTGAATGGACTGTTACTCGTTACAATGTGATTGTGGCATCTTTCACTACCGCGTTTAATTTCTTGGAACGAGACAATATCGCCATCTGCAGGATGATGGAGGTACTGGATGCTGTTTATGAGCTAAATCACGTGAATTAGCGGTTACAATTGTTTGCATATTTCAGTTTGACTGAGACTGACTGTATGTTCTTTTTTTTTAATCTCATTTGTTCTGCCATTTTTAAACATTGAGTTTTCTCAACATTTTGGCTGAAATGGCTCATTAAATTAACCCCAATATTTGCACTAGTTTGCTGAAATAAAGAGGTGAAATTTATATTTTAATTTGGTTTTACCAAAATGTTCTCATATAGTTTAAGAGAAACACAGAACAACACAAGGACACGTGCACATCCATTTTAGCATTTACATACATTCTTACAATTAAAATTCCAAGCCTCATGATTCATTTATTACAGTGGACACATCTCCACACATGGATAGAAAGATGGAAGATGCTGTATGGATAGATATACGTCCATACTCTCAGCTAATCAGCTTGACGAGTCTAGTTAGTGCTACTGTACATGTACATATGTGTCTGGGGGTCTTTATCGCACGTCTTTCTTTTTTTTAATCCACGCATTAATGAAAAGCTGGTGGTTTGGGAGGGATGAGGCGAGGTTTGATCTCCTCTCCGGGGAGGAAGGTGTGGTGAGAGCAGGCCGGACTGTGGAGATGTGATTCATATTCTCTCCAAACAGAGGAGGATTGCTTCAGGCTCCGGCGTGTGTATCCCAGCGCTCATGTTTAATTAACAAAGCCCAGCACACACTCCTCCGTCGGGGACGGTGAGGCAAGATGAAGCGCTATCTGTCTTCCAGAGCCCTGCTTTTTTCCGTCTGTATACTCACATCACTGCAGGATTCAATTTTCCGATCCACTAAAGCAGGATTCCCAGGCGTTACAGATCCGATTAGCTCACACACGCACTGGCACTTTAACAGGGTTGCTTTCTGATTTTGGGCCCTGATCCCCTTCTTTCTCTCGCTGGCTTGGCCTGATTTGTGTGCTTCTCTTGCCGTGGCAGATTGTGGGAGATGGATCTTTGTCGGGTCTGGGTGGGCTTGGTGCTGATGCTGGCCCAGATGGGGACCCCGACTCTGGCTTGCCCCGCCGGATGCCGCTGCTACAGCCTGACGGTGGAATGCGGATCCATCGGACTGAAAGAGATTCCGCAAGGCATCGCTCACGGAACACAGGTCAGTGTGTGTGTGTGTGTGTGTGTTGAAATTATCACGAAAACGATAGAGCATTACAGGTGCAGTGCCGCTAAATCACTATAGGGGGCGATGGGGAGTAGAAAGTGTGTATGCTAGATAATAATAATAATAATAATAATAATAATAATAATAATAATAATAGTTCAACCTTTATTGGTCCCTCATGGGGAAATTCTATCTCTGCATTTTACTCATCCAATCAGATACGAACTCGGAGCAGATGTAAATAAACACACATTTTTTCTAATTTAAATCGCTTTAAGGACCGATTTTGGACCAAATTTTGTCCAAAGCTTATTTATTATCAAATTACTCCATTACAGTAAAAAAAAAACAAAAAAAAAAAAACAAGAAACTAAATGTCCTCACTTGGTAAAAATGTCCTCACTCAGTAGATTAGAAAAGTACTTGAAGTTAAAGGTTAAAAGCACCGGTCCTTACAAGTATAGCCGCACACACACACACACACACACACACACACACACACACACACACACACACACACAAAATGGCTTTATAGGCACGGTATTTTGTATGTGTAGGATTAAGTTGTTCAGAGAATTTGGAAACTAACAAAATATTTTCATTGTTCTTTGTCTTCTTTTAGAATTACTTACAATCTAAAGAATTAGTTAAAATGTTCAAAAATGAAAATTTAAAATTTTTTTTTTCATAAAAAAATAACTACTTATTCGCTTGCGTAAAAGACACGCGTACGCACGCACACACACGCGCGCGCACACTCATTATTTACACCATATTTTGTATGATTATGTTGTTCAGAGAATTTACAAACTGAAGTTACAAAAACTGAAGTTGTCTTTTATTATTCCTAAAGGGACTAATATATTTTTATTAGTCTCTGTTTCCTATCGATTTTTTTCCATGCAATTTCCCCCGCTGTGGCACTAATACAGGTATCTTCGATAAAATAAACATTACATTTGCATGTGTGCCTCGGTGTCATTGTGGTTTTCACAATATCAGCAGATGATTTTTTCTGTCTTTGAGTTTTGGATTTTTTTAAATTATTAATCCAAGGTGTTTTTTTCCCCTTCTGGTTTGATTTCGAAATTTTTTCCTGCGTTTTGGGTTCACTCTTTCACTGCTCTGCTTTATATAATTTTTGTCCTTGCAGTTCTCAATGGAGTGTGTATTTTCAATCATATGTAGAGTTTTTAGATAAAACGTTTTTCGTGCAAAAAAAAAAAAAAAACGAAACATTAAAAAGAAAAACCTCTTTAAAGACATTTCCTATGAATCTTAAAACAATAATTACGGATCTGACTGCCTTGACAGAGCATATGTAAATGCATTTCTCCATTGTAGAGCACATATTGACCGTTGCTCAGCCTGACCCCGGATTCATTAGGCCTGATCACAGTCTGAATCCTGAAAAGTTGTGTTTTCCCCAGCCGCCTCCGCCGCAGCTCATGAATATTCACGAGCTGGAATGAATAAACCGCTCAATTGACCCGTGTGACCTGCGCATCACCAGCGATTTGGCTGCGTTTGATCACACAGAATAACGCGATGGAAATCAATTATAAAATGAATTAGCGTCGCATGTTGTTGTATCGGTAATGAAGTGAAGGAGACGGCGCTCACTTCTCTGCGGATAATGTGTCTCTCTGTGTGTGTGTTTCAGTCGATTTCACGTCAGATTCCGCGTTCGGTATCGATTGGTTTCGTTAAGTTTTGATGATGTGCTTTTCTCTCGACGGACTTTTTTGGATCACAGTGAATTTATATGAGGCGAGAAAGAGGGATGTCTGCTGCAATTTTAAAGCAGAATGGATTTCTGGATGTGGTTGTATTGTTTGATGTAAAAAAAAAATCAATGCATGTTATTATTAATAAACGTATAATGCGGAAACACATTATATTTATACATAGTTATAGACCTTTTTGGTTTGAATAGCTGCTAAATCTCTCTATAGAACAGGTAAATCTGTTAATGATTACAAGTAAAACAGCAATTACAAGACAAAATTAGATTAGATTAGATTACATTCAACTTGAACAGAGACAATGAAATGCAGTTAGCATCTAAAAACAAATTAATGAACCATTAACAAATTATATTTGTTGTTAGATTTGCCAGTTATACAAAATGAACAATTGTGAACAAATTATAAAGAATGAAAAAATCTAAATATGTATATGATGATTTATTAAACACTGTATATATATATATATATATATATAATATTGTGTTTGGCCTACACACACACACACACACACTTTTGTAAACATACAGAACATATTCAAACGTAAATGTAATACATTGATGATGTATTACATTTTCACAATGAGGGTTCTAAACTAAACAAAGTGATAATATGGTTAATTTACAAATAAATATGATTAATTCCGCTCAAATGTAGAACACTTTACGCCACATACTTAAAATATACTTATAACTTATATGATCATGTACTATAGTCCACACTCCACCATATGGGTTTTTTATGTAGTCTTGTGTGTGTGTGTGTGTGTGTGTGCGTGTGTGTGTGTGTGTGTGTGTGAACACTGTGTGCAAAGGGTAAATAAAAACACAACATCGTATTTACGCAAAAATAACCACTGCTAGGAAATATGCACCCCTCTGATTTTTCAGGCACAAAGTAAAAAAATATTTTTTTTCTGGCTAAATTAGAATAATTTTCTCTTTTTGTTTGACTATGGTGTTCTTTGTTTTGAACTGTTTTCTTTTTTCTCCGAAGCAGCACTTTTCACAGATACAACTGTCTCAAAGCGCATGTGTGAACATTATTTTGAGTCTTATGAAGTGCATGTGTGATTCGGTTCCAGGCAACTAGACTACGCAGCCTTACTATACGAGTACATTAATTTATTTCATATGTTATTATTACAGGTCAATATAGGTATCATAATATAATCATATTTGAAGATCCCTATAAATGAAAAGATAAAAAAAGTGTTTAGAGAGACACACTCAGTCAAAGATGTAGGAGAAGCAGCAGAAGGAGCTGCCTCTCTGGCTAATTAGCTTAGCTTCTTAGCTTAGCTATTTAGCTTAGCGACTGGAAATGCTACCAAGACAGCCAGATTGGAACAAGAATAAACTGTCGTGTGGTTTTTTTGGCTAAACAACAAAAGTCCATTCACTAGAAAAAATAGCGACTAAGAATCATTTTGACCTTACGATCATATTCATGTAGTATTTTTCCTCGTAAAGCGTTTTTTCCACTAATGACCTTCCGTTCTTTTTGCTCTTCTGCTTCAGACCATCTTCCTACAGGACAACACCATTGGTCAGGTCCGTCAGCGGGACTTGTCGGAGCTGGGTCAGCTGCACTATCTCTACCTGCAGAACAACAGCATCTCCGTCCTGGAGCCCGGGGCCTTCAGGAGTCTGGCTCTGCTGCTGGAACTGGCCCTCAACGGCAACCGCATCCACATGGTCAGCGCTGACCTCTTCCGCGGCCTGGACCACCTGCGCATCCTCTACCTGGCGGGAAACCAGATCACCAGGCTGGAGGACTACACCTTCCGCGGCCTGCAGGTACAACCACGGTGATCCAACTCAATGTGGACAATAAATGTTTTCCATTGTTCTGGTGTTCATCACACACACACACACACTGTACATTTTTTTATTCTAATTTAAGTCCTGTTCAAGTTTAATTATGTAGAGCTTTTCTTAGTCCCAGACCAACGCAAAGGCGCTAAAATGACTAATAAAGGCTTTTTCATTTCAATTAAATTCAAACAAGCTTGTAATTTTATGTTGGTTGGTTTGTTTGTGTGTCTCTGTGTGTGTTATGTTGGTTTGTTTGTCTATTTCTTCTTTTCCTTTCATTACTTTTTCTATCACTGGTGATACAGTTTGTTTTTCGTCAGTTTACAGGGACTTAAATAAAAATCTTTTTAAAATAACTTAATGAATACAAGTATACACTTGTAATACATAATTGGATCACCAGGTGGCAGCAATTAGATGCTACAGGTGTTTTCGTTCCAGTTACCACTAGGGGAGCTGCTCCAAATTTAAAAAAAATTCTTTTTTTTTTTTTCAAATTTTCAAAAAATAATTTGTTCTGGAAGTATAGGAGAACAATAAAATGTACACTCAAATTTACATGAGAAGATTTGTCTGGTGGGTTTCTTGGATGAGGCGTGGTAAATGTTTGAAATGTTAACCCCTTCCTCTTAAGCACCTTGGATCTCTGGAGCTACATCTAAAATAATAGAAAACAAAATTGAAAAATAGAAAAAAAAAATATATTTTTTTGCTTTCTTATTTTTAAAAGAATTATCGTGTAGAATCGAAAAAAAAAAAAACTTTTTAAGCTTTTTTTTCTGGTGCCCCCCATTAACGGGTAAATTCGTAAAAATCCTTTAAATGCTGCCTAGAAATACATATAGATGATAAAAATAATACGTGACACTCATTCACACATATAATTGACATGTTTTCATGTTTAGTGCAAAAAATCACCATTTAATAACATATAAAATAATAATTAAACTAACAGAATCCGCGCCTCTTTTTGTGAAGAACTCATGGTGTGTAAACTTCAGACCTTCAGATGGAGATTGACTGTCGGACCTATAGAAGAGAAACTCAAACGTGTGAAACCTGTAAAGCTTGTACTCAGCACTATGGTAATGATACGCCGAAAGAGTCGTGGAAACAGCCGAGTCAGCATTAAGTCAGGTCGTGTTTTTGACGTGGCTGCGAGAATAATCCCGCTGATGGCTTGAGACGTGTGTGTTTGCAGCGGCTGCAGGAGCTTCATCTGCAGGAGAACGTGCTGGAGGTGCTGGGAGATCAGGCTCTGGTGGGTCTCTCCTCTCTGGCTCTTCTGGACCTCAGCAGGAACAACCTGAGGACACTGAGTCCAGCTTCGCTCAAGCCGCTGGTCAGTCTGCAGGTCCTGAGAGTCACGGGTGAGAGCCTTCACCTCCCTTCCATCCTTCTTTCAGACTGTATTGAGTGCCGAGCAAACTGAGGCTTTCTGCGAAATGCTTCTCCAGAAGAACGTCAGTAATTAACATTTCCACTCCTGCCTGCAGAGGCACCGCAGTGACTTGGCATTTAGATGTCAGAGCCGCTTTATTCCAGTCTGGATATTTTTTTTTTTTCGTGACCTATTGTTTAAACACAGATTTACAGGAACATTTTTCACAATAATTCACACTTGGTTCTATGAGGGTACACACATTGAGTCTGAAGTAGCTGTCCTTTTAATTTTGCTTTTAAATGTGTGTTTGTGTGTGTTACCTCTGTGTGTCACATTACATTTTCATTTAGAGATACATCCGCAAGGAGCTTTTTGGCGGTTTTGCCTTTAAATGATGGTGGGTTGGTTGGTTTGAAATTCATGTAGTAGACTAATGTATGTATTCTAGCTATATTTTGTATTACATAAAATTATAAAATATCATCTGAAATGTTTATAGTTCAGTATACCTGGAACATTTGCACATACACACCAGGGGTTTTTGCCCTCCTGGATCGAACTCCTAATTGCATTACATTATATACTGACAAATTTTTTTTTTTTTTGCATCTTTACAGTATCTAAAATCTATACAGTATATACGTATATTAGTGCTATCAAAGTTAACGCATTAACGCATGCAAATAATTATTTTTAACGTGTTGACGCAGTTCCTTTTCAACTGCAAATAACGAAGTATTTTAGTGTGTTTTACACTGTGTTTTATTGGGGCAAAATTTGAGGGAAGATGAAAGAAATTTGCCTTAATTGCCAGCATCAGATGTGAATTTTGTAAAAACGCATAATATACCTTGGCAACTAATGTGTCTCCGCTATTTAGAGAGGGGAATGTCTCTTTTTTACTCAAACAATGCTGTTGGTAACGAATGCCTTGAACAGAAGGTTGAGACATAATAACATTATGTATTACGTACGTGGAAAAGCAAGTTACTTAATGAAGTCTGTTCAGGCAATAGGAACGTCATCGCAGTACAGTAAGAGAAGTAAATCAGGAGGAGCGGAGATCAACACCAAACACTAAAACCAGAACAAGAACGAAGAAAACTGAGTCTGCTCAGAATATCTGTTAAAACTTTGCTTTTCCGATGTGTGTGATGACATTATTCAAACTCAGTCCCTGAGGAGAACACGTCAGGGCAGATGGCACAGCTTCTTTCAATGCTCAAATTGACGTTGCTCAGCTTTCAAAATTTTCACATCCAGTTATATTCCCTTGATAATTGGTCTGAAACCTTTGTCTTGATCGCAGATAACCCGTGGCGCTGTGACTGCGCTCTGCACTGGCTCCGTGGCTGGATCAATGAAGAAGGTCAGAGACTGTTGAGCTCGGCCGAGCGTCGGATGCTGTGCGCCGAGCCTCCGCGACTCTCACACCTCAGTCTGGTGGAGGTTCCGCCCAACAGTCTGGTCTGCATCCCTCCCGTGGTCCAGCTGGAGCCCAGCCACCTCACCGTGAGGCTGGGGGAGAGTCTGCGAGTGTCCTGCCAAGCGTCCGGATACCCACAGCCCCAGGTGACCTGGAGGAAGTCCTCCCACAGTAAAGCCCAGCTCTCCCCCAGAGGCCTGGTGCAGGAGGTGGGCATTGAAGGAGACCTCAGAAGTGGTGGCCGACTGGTGACGGCGAGGCCCGTCGGGAAAGGAGGGTCCTCGAGCCGTGGACCGGTGGGCGGGGCAGAGGACGGAGACCGTGAAAGCTTCAATCCCGACACTGGGAGCGGAATGCTGTTTCTGAGCAACGTCACGGTGGCTCACGCGGGACGCTACGAATGTGAGGCCTGGAATCCCGGCGGAGTGGCTCGTGTGACCTTTCACCTCTCCGTCAACATGTCCTCCTCCACATCCCGCTCTGAAATATGGCCACGGCTTCATTCCTCCTCATCTTCGTCCTACTATCACCCTTCTTCCATCGATGTGAGTCAGGAACCCCTGTATGAACTGGAGAGCATGGATTTCAACGCGTTGGGCACGGCCACTCAGACGGCCATCGCCGTGGGCATATCTCTGCTGGCATTGACCGCCCTCCTGCTGCTGTGTATGATCTACAGCCGCCATCGCCGACAGAAAGAAGAGGGCGAGTATGGCACCAGCAAGGAGGAGAGCATCCTTTACGTCAACGACTACTCTGACGGTCCCACCACGTTTGCCCAGCTGGAAGAGTACAGGGATGAGCGAGGCCACGAGATGTACGTGTTGAACCGAGCCAAGCCCGTTCTGCCACCCACGGGGTCCACCACCCAACAAGGGCCCGGACTGAAGCCCAGTGAGATGCTCCAAGGCCAGGGGATCCTAACTCCTGCAAGAGTGGCTGGAATGAGTCTTCGCAGGGCTCCGGCGGAGGGGGGTGAAGGACCACCACCCGATCCCGAGGGTCTGTTCCTGAACCAGAGTCTTCTGTTTGACACTCAGATTGCTTATGAGATCCACTGCTGAGTCCCATCAGAGATTTTGGTGGAGACTGACTGGATGGTCATGGCACTCGGGATGACCTTGGTTGGGTGAGGTCCTCCGAAGCTGCAATTCCATGTTCTTGAGAGCACAAACGGTGTAGTAATGGAGTAACGTACTGGTAAAGCAGTAACGTGTCACTCCTGTGTGACCAATTGCGGCTGCAAAGCTTCTGAACCACATTCAGTTGAGCGTGAAGCCATTTTTCCAGGTTTTACCAGTTTTATTTGCGTATTTTTTCATAGACATCAAGTAAAGAATATTTTTGTCCTATATTCTCATTACATTAAGCAAGAATGTAGATAGAATTAAGGCACACAGCATCAATCATGATGACATCATTCAGCGACATCATTCAATCAGGACGTATTAACAACATTATTCATAGTGACATCATCAAACGGCCACGCATTTTAAGGCGACATCTTTCACATCAACATAATTCAAGCTGACCTCTGTGGCTACTACATAATTTTTAATCAGATTACATTCAGATTATTTCCATTAAAAACTAAATTACTGTGTGAGTCGCGTACATGACGTAAGATAATGCTGTATTTACGGAATTTCAGCTCCTTTTACACATCGACATTTTGGAATACTGTGAATTATTGATGGACTATTTATTATTGCGGCTGTGAGTTAAGGACGAGACTCCAATGTTAAACATGTTTTTTTTTCTTTCTTTTAGAAAAGTGTATGTCATGAATTAATGAATTGTTGAATCAGTTTTTCTTAATGTCCGTTTTCTAGATTGGAATAATGGATTCCAAAATGATGAATTATCCACATTTATTGGGGATTTTTTTTTTTATAATAGTCGTGGTTAAAATGTTTTAAATGAGTGAATTTGTTATTTTTTACCTTTACGTTTTTTTTTCTCCATGAGCTCATTGAATTTTTAAACAATTCTTTTTTATAACAACTGATAAATTGTTCTATAAATTATTAATTGAATTTACTATTTGAATTTAATGCTGATGGCTTTTCTGTGAGCTATTTTGTGTGGTGTTTGCAACCCCAAAGGCCATAGGTTCGATTTCCAGGAAATAATACGAATATTTGTGACTTTAGTTAAAGTGTCTGAAAAGATTTAAAAAAGGCCAAAACTGATTTTTTAGACATAAAATACGGTCACAACATTTTATAGATATAAAATAATGATAAGTGGCCGTGTGTAAGTATTTATTCTCTAATTTGATGGACAAACGTTTACAATCACTTGCTTATTAATTTAATGCATTGTTAGTATTAGTCAGAGTAGTAAAGTACTTGAGTAAACTTTAGGAATTTTCGTACATTTTGTAAATATACATATGTATAATACAATAGATTTAAAAAAAAAAAAATAAGTACGACGAACACGTAAAGAAACTGAGAAACATTCTTTAGACATTGAAACACTGGGCATAGTCTTTGTACTTGTATCAGTACTTGTACTTTATATTTACTGCGTGAATTTAAAGTTGCTTATATTTTTGACTACTCAGTACAATTACAAAGTAGCCAAAAATACTAAGTAAAAAATATTTACAAAATTTACAAATCTTTCCAAAGTCTACTCAAGTACTTTACACTTGCACAATGTTATTTTTTCAGCTCATCTTGTTGCTAATTGTTTAAAAAGGATTCTTGTGAAGATTCTTTTAGCATTTTTTTCAGAGGTTAAGGTGGAATGAACGGAACGTAACAACCAAAATCTGTATTTTTGTTATTTATTCAACTGTGAACTGACTTTCCTGCTGCCTGGCGAAAAGCTTCTCGCTGTTGCCGTCGCCACTTTTCCGCAATTTCCCATTGTGTTTATATGTTAATGGCGGTCGGTGGAAGAAAGCGCGAAGAACCAACACGTCTGCAAACACCAAAACCTGCCGTGAATGTCCAGAACAGTCGGGCTGATGGAGTTTGTGTTTCTCCGTCTTCTGCTTCGAGACTTTTACCTTGTGTTGGAACAACACTGTGAAGAAGAGTCGGAGTTTCACAGCATATTTTTTGTACGTTATCATTTGAGAGGCTTTCTCTCGTCTATGTGTATCGTTTTTTTTTTTGAGTGTGAATATGTCGCTGTTTCCTTCCTCGGCTTTATACAGAATGAGTGGTGAATATCAGGCCTCCGTTTTTATTTGGATCTTCGGGAAATGTCGATTCCTGTTACATGGCTTTTAAATATTAACCTATTTTATCCAAATAGTAATAAAATGATGCCTTGAGATTTTCAGTCCAGTTGAGAAATGTGTGTGTGTGTGTGTGTGTGTGTGTGTTTTGTGTGGAGATTCCCTTCAGACTCGCCATCAGACTCACTTTAAATTCAGTGTTGTGGCTTTATTTTGTGATAAGAAATCTTCCGATCAAAATTATATTCACCACTGCTGAACTGTGAAATAGGCAATATTAATGCAAATCTATAGTAAATAAAGAATATGAAATCATCGCTCAAAATCACAATGCAATGAAACATCAAAATAAACACACACACACACACACACACACACACACTATACTGTATAATTAATAGAACAGTTTCATTTTATGTATTTAAACTTAAATTCAACATTGTTGTTTGTTGGTTTAGAGCAAATGAAAATTAAATATCATGAATACAAATCCAATACTTGTTGAGCTGCTCAAAAAGTGCAATACACGAATGAAGGAGATGCTAACAGACACAGTTATGGGAAAATTAAACAGCTAAATACAGTATTTTCCTCAGATTACAATATTTGGTTTTTAATATTGGGCTCTTCTTGATTATCTGTAGCACTTACGGGTTTAACCAAACTGTAGATCATGTCTACATCTGGAGATGGGCTCTGTAAAAAAAATAAGGATAAGAATTATATTACGTATTTAAATTTGTAATTTAAAAATAAGATACATTTAAGTTCTACAGTATACAGGTAAGTACAGTACAACATCAAAAACAAAACTACAAAATACATTTGAAAGTGTTTGTAAAATGTCAAATGCATGTGCGAAGTATTTTGAGTACAAAAGTTTGGGGTTTGGATTATTGGCGTTAAATTAATAGTTAAATATAGATTAATTTATTTTATAAAAAACTTACGGGTTTAACCAAACTGTAAATCACGTCTTCATCTGGAGATGGCCTCTGTAAAAACAAAAAATAAGGATAAGAATTATATTACGTATTTAAATATGTAATTTAAAAATAAGCTAAATATAAGTTCTATACATGCAAGTACAGTACAACATCAAAAACAATACTACAAAATACAGTTGCAAGTGTTTGTGAAATTACAAACATGTGCACAAAGTATTTTGAGTGCAAAAGTTTAGGGTTTGGTTTATTGGCGTACTGATTACTGTGAAACAAGCAAATTTGAGATAAATCCAAAGTTAAATAATAAATTAATTTAAAGTCATATATAAATAAACTATAATAAACAAATATTATGGACAAGAATTTACAATAAGATTGAGGCATTGATAGACAGTAAATACAAAACACACACACACAAAAAACAAGAATAAAAAAACAATACTAAATAACAAATATGAAATATCAATGCAATACAAAATAAAATCAATAGAATGTTAGGGTGCTGTCAGTAATGCAAAACTGAAACACAATTAAGTATTGCATGAAGCATGAATATTTTTATTTATAGAGCACTTTTTATATAAGTTGTCTCAAAGTGCTATACATTGAAACAAAAACAAGGTGCAAATCAAATTAAGCTAAGTTGATGAGAAAAACAAACAATGTTTGCTGAGAACAATGTTACAATATTACCAATTTTAATAGTATCTGGATGAAGCCGAAAACAAGCCAAACATTTTCCGAAGCAGATTTTTGGTCGGACTCTACCTGAGACACGTTTTTACAGTACAATTACAGTACATTTCATCAGGCTGTACCCCTAAATAAATCTCTAACACGTTTACAACACAAAGCATTTTGACCAATTTGTATTGGCTTAACAATCCTTTGTTTGATGGGAGGAAGGATGACGGATATCTTTGTTGATCGAGAGTTATTGGGTTTATTTAATGAAAAAAGTATATAGACCAACAGACAGACAGGTCAAAATACTCTGTGCCCTCGCACCACTGCCCACCTATGGCAGGGATCATCTCTTCCTTATCTACCACAAGAAAAAGCAACAACTAACAGACACAATGGACGCACAAAAAGAAACACAAACTAGTACACAAAATACACAAACCAAACAAATCAATATTTTGCTCCTACACAATTGATATGATAGTAGTGGGACAATCATGTGATCCTTCTCTTTCTTCCCTACAATAGATTTGATTTGCAAAAACGTGATTTGCTTCTTTTCTAACTAGGAGGCAATGAGATGCTGCTCGAATTTTGCTGCATGAATTTGCATACACTTTTAACCTCTGAAAACATGTTCAGTAGAATAGCTGTGTTTATTTAGGATAATCTATCAAAAATAGTCACCTTAATAAAAAAAAAAGGTCCCTAAGATTTTGTTAGAACTTGCTTCAGCGTTGGAATCTTCAGCCTTGTTCAGCAGCTTCCCTCTTTTTTGAAACAATCGTGGTACGTTTTGTTTGTAATGACCTATCACTGTTTTTTTTACGTGCACGTTTAATAGGATTCACAGTGCCTATGGTCTTACTTTCTTGCTTTTCTGATTTATTCCTAATCTGTCAGCCTTTGCCAATTTTTAATCTCAATCCCAATGCCCAGGAAATCTACAAACTCATTCGTAAATTCAAGCCTAGTACATGCCAAGATCCTATTCCAACATCTCAAGTCAAATCTGGCATCAACTCTTTCCTTCCTGTCACGACTGATATCATTCACTCTTCACTCTCAAATGGTTTTGTTCCCAAATACTTTAAAAATTGCAGCTGTCACCTCATTGCCGAATAATTCAATAACATTTGTCCCATCTCTAATCTGCCTTACTTTCTAAAATCCTAGGAACAAAATGTTTTTCAACATTACCATCATCTAATCCAAAATTCTCTCTACAATCCATTCCAGTCTGGTTTCCACCCTTGCCACAGTACTGAAACTACTCTAGTTAAAATCACGGATCCCCTAGTGATAGCTGGGTTGGTTCACCTCTCCACTCTCAACTTCTTTGTCACAAGTGCAGCCTTTGGCTTCATCTAACATAATTCTCCTCCATCACCTATCCTCCATTGGCATCTTTGGCATTCCTGTTATCTGGTTCCACTCATATTTTACCTCAATCCCAGCCTTCCCCAGTCAATTCTGGTGTTCCTCAGGGCTCTGTCCTAGGGCCCATGCGCTTTATTAAAAGAGCTCTTTCCCTTGGCCCCATTTTTCCAAATACAACATTCTGGCAAACATAATTTCCTCCTCCCACTCACTGCCCTTACAAACTGTTTTCTAAATCGCTCTTTCAATGCAAATTTACTCTAACAAAAAAAAAAACTACTCATTGAATTCATGTCCACACTATCAAGTCAGCAGGTTTACCCCTTTTTTGTTGACTGCTCTTCTGTGTTCTATCCTTGACAGCCGGCTGCCCTCCAAATCCCAAATAAATGACATCACTGGGTCTGCTTGTTTTCACTCACAACTTCCATTCTTGTTCCCCACCTGATCTCCTCTCGCATTAACCACGCAACTGTGCTTTTTGGCCTCCAAAACAATCTCTTCACAAGCTCCAACTGGTTCAGAACTCAGATGTTTGAATAAAAGCCAAAGTCCCAACCTCCACTTACATACATTACTACTGTTTGTAATGTACATTTATTTCTAAATTCTTCTATACATTACACGCTATACCCATGCTGCCTTGCTCCTTCCTATGGGTCGGATTTCCTTCATAATGCAACTACCTCTTGCTGTCTAAGATCTTTCTCTGCTATCCAACTCACTGTTCCTCTCCACTTCTTCATTTCCATGTAAAGGTTTACGCACCAGCTACTGAACCACTTGTTCGACACCAAACTAAGCACAGAATTACTGATACAATCCTGCTCCTTGGCACTTACTGGCGATCGAGAAATAAAGTAGCAGGAGACTGCACTTTAGTCGGCGGCCCGCTGATTATCCGCGGCAGCTGCAACTAATTTAGTGTCTGCTGTCAGTAATTTCAGTAATTAAAGCTGTCGCGATTTATTAGTTGCCGATTTATTGCCTTTTTTTTTTTTACATTAGTAGCATGTTTGTGTTTGCTACTATCAACGTATTGCTTTTCTCGCTGTTGAATTTTCCCTACTCCTTCATCTATACATTTTTTAAAGATGTTTTGTTTTCTCAGCTTGCCGTGTTCTAACAACTAGCTTGGACATTAGGAACTGGTTGGACACAAGAGCCTACTAAAGACAAGGATGACTAAAGCGTCAACCCCAGTACTTCGCAGCTGAAGCTTGCCGAGACCATGAATCCCAGCGAGCTGTTCTCCTTGCCACGGGTCAGGATCTCGCACAATCTACGTGTCAAGAACCAGACTATTTGAGGCGGAAGTGTGAATGTGCCCAGTTCCACAACTTATATCCCGGGTCTACGTTTGCCGTCTTCCACACTGATTAGTTCGCAGACACGTCAGCAGATTCCGGAAACCCATCACACATGCTGGAATTGTTTGCCGACTTCGTACATCTGGAGTGGAAGGAGCTGGAGCCTGGTGGTAAAACTACGTATCAAGTTATCTGACCCTCTAATCACGTTCCATTATAACAGTCTCATATACACAGTACTCTATTGCTGTTCTTCTACTCACTTGCACAGACTCTACTGTCAGGTGCCTCCTATAAACGCTTTTAAACGCAGATAAAGCCCAAATCATGATTTTGTCCAATTCATTGTAAAGTATAGTGGTACCCCAACTTACAAATGTCTGTGATAACAAAAATCCAGAGTAAAGAAACGCGTCTCTGCGAAAATGTCATCCCGAGTTTAGAAATATTTTTGCTATACAAAAGTTTTTCTTACTTTTTCTTACCACTAGCATGCATTGAGATGAGAGTTCAGATGTGTACTACATCCAATAAGCAAAAAACAACAAAAACACTAGTTAATTAGTTATGAGATCTTGGTCCAAAATATTAAATAAGCTTGTCGTCTCCAAGAACGGCGATGTTTTTTCCCTCTCGTCTACGTCTACTAGACTACTAGTCCACTAGTGTTGCCAAATACACTGTCGGTGTAGCTGTTTTCAATCTCAGAGATTTGCGTGATGTAATTTCAAGATGGCGGTAACCGTTCTTGTGAGATCATGCTGTATCATCATATACTGTACTTTTATAAAAACACCTGACAAAGAGCTAAGTAAACAAGTGCTATGTTTTTATTTACATTCATTACAAATATTTTATCATTTTAAAAAGAAATTAAATTGTCTGAATTAACAAGGTCGTGGCTTGGATTAGATGGATTACATGTAAAATGCAGACTAAACAAAACGGCTTTCGGCACGTATTAGTTTCAGTATAGTGCAAATTAAGCACAGTATATGCCAAAGCTGCGTGACCTTCTTAGAGAATGAGAATGTGACGACCATTGGATAAAAGCGTCTGCCAAATGACTGTAAAGTAATGTAAAAGTGTCTGTACTTATAGTAGCCTATATATGTGGTCTATGCTATTATATCATTACACATGTCTTTTATTTCAGTGTACAGATTAATTTATTCATCAATTTTACAGATGGTTGTGTCATATAGGTTGATGAAAGACAAAGTGGAAATAAATAAATTAGTAATAATAAATTGCTTATCAGAAATGTCATGTATAAAAAACCTGTCATATATAAAAAACCTCAAAGCAAGGCAACACAAATTTCCATTCTAATGAAGGTAAAATATTGAAGTTGAGTTGGTCTTTTCAAAAACAAAATGCACTTTAAATTTATTTTATTTGTGTTGATTCTGTAGTGCAACTACAATGTAATGCACAATTTTCTGACTTGCAGTGTTTAACGTTAGTCTTATATTTTATTTTCTATTTTGAAGTTGATTGATTGTATTACACTTGTATTGACAAAGCATAAATGGACAAAGCAATACATGGTTTAATTCAGGGGTCGGGAACCTATGACTCGCGAGTCATATATGGCTCTTAGACAAAGCTTTAAAAATACGTAATAACGTAAAACATTTCAAACGTTCTCCGGTGTTTCAATCCATCCGCTTTCTGGTTGCGGGCGAACTAGCCAATCACAGCTTTCCTCCAGACAACACCATGTTTTCTATTGGAACGTTGTCGTGACGTCAGGACTTTTCCCTGCCCCCTTTTTAATATTCAGTAGTTCGCTACCTAAAAGCGGAAACCGTTGCGTTCGAGACCAGTCACGTCGCGTGCATTGCTTTAATGGGCATTGCTTAACATGGGATAAAATAAGTTAAAAGTTGTAAAATATATTCAAGTTTAAATGGATGCCCTCCCGATTTTAAATGTATTTTATTTGTGTTTGATTTAATGGAAATGTATTTGTACATGTCTGAGTTTATTTGACGCGGGGGTCCTGAAAGAGTTGAAACACCGCTGTGCACCGTGTTTCTGCTCTTCACCGCACGTTTTTGTTTTGTCAGAATTAAAAGTTGAAAACGAGCCACATGAGTATGAAGACATTTTACATATAATTACAGCGTTATCAAAACGAGTTGAAATACTTGTTGTCCTGCATTTCATATTGATTTTACAAATCTGCATAGATTTATTTAGTTTTAAACAGGTATGGCTCTTTTGGACTTCATTTTTACCAATATGCCGTGTTTATGGCTCTCTCAGCCAAAAAGGTTCCCGACCCCTGGTTTAATTAATTGAGTGTTTACCGTGAGAACATTGTCTTCTGGTTTATTTTGATATATGTATATATATTTTCAATACTCAATGTTATCAAACTGGTTCTGAAAGACTTTAAAAAAAGTAAAAAGTAAAAAGTACAACTTACTGTAGCTACCAACTACTCTTGTGGTCTTGCTGCTGTTACATGTACAAGTAAACAATGTGTGTGTGTGTGTGTGTGTGTGTGTGTGTGTTAATGTGATTTTTACCTTCTGTCTGATTGTGTGTTCATGGTGTGTAGTAGTGTTAACACACTCACTGTGAGGGTCTGGTCAGGCTGAAGCTTCGGGGTCTTTTCAATAATAACAGTCTCATAGCAGACGGACACAGAGCTACGAGTCTGATCACAGAGAAAAATAATTACAGACGTTTTACGTGTGAAATCATGAAGCAACTGTAAATTGAACATCTTTAAGACACGAGTGTAATAATAAAACACTTACATTTGCTTCTCGTCTTCTCAAGGCCTCTTCTTAAAACAGGAGAGATCAGATTAATATTAGTTGAACACATTTCACTGTCAGAAACTCTTAATATTTTAGCTATTTTTATTACTACCGTATTTATGCAAATATAAGCACCCCCCCCCAGATTTTTCAGGCCACAAATAAAAAAATATATTGTTTTTTTTTTAGTTAATAATGTTCTGGTTCAATTACATTAATTGCCCGTGTTCTTCATTTTCGACTGTTTCGACTCTTTCTGCCATGACACATCGGACTCGTTTGTAGCCGGTTGCGCTAAGCTAAGCTAAGCTAAATGGTCGTAGTAGTCGTAGGTAGGTTTTTTGTAAGTAGGTTTGTTGTAAGTATAGTAGAATATTGTACTATATTTAGTTTAATCTGATTTTTCCAGTGTTATTTTGTCTCTGTTAGGTGTCAAATGTTTTTTTATTTCTGTTATTGAGCCAATAAAAGCTTATACTGTACGGACGTCTGCCTACGGACATTATATATATATATATTATATACACGCTCTGTGCTGCATAAAGTGCATTTACGTTTATTTGTGATTGTTCCTGACTTGAAAAACGAAAAAAATGGGGACTTACGTATATTTACACCAGTGTTGGGCAAGCTACTTATAAAATTTAGTAAGCTAAGCTACTCGCTAATCTGCAATAAATGTAGCTTTCACTACAGTGAAGCTATCCTCTGGGAAATGTAGTGAAGCTAAGTTACAACAACATGGCAAAAGTAGCTTAACTACATTCAAACTACTTCAATACATTTATAAATTGACCTTTATTCCAAGTCAATGCTTCAGTAATCACTAAAGCTGCCAATGAAACAGCAGTTATAATCATTCCATTTAACTCTTTACTGTATTTAATAACTCCAAACAGTTTAAATAAATTGTAACAAATATGACAAAAAAATAACAATAACAACAACAACAACAACAATTAACATGTTCCACACAATTACTTTACTTTACTTTACTTTACAGTAATTTAGCAGACACTTTTATCCAAAGCAACGTACATTTCATTACAATAGTTTACAATTAAACAGGTGTAAATGGAAACACTTGGGCATCAGCAATCTGGTATAAATATGTATATAAAATGTATTGCATTTTGGATGGCTTTTTATATTTTTAATGGCAATTTCAGATATTTCCATTACCTTAAAACATTCAAAATCAGATTTTTTGTCATAAATACACTGTATTTATTCCATAATTACTTAACTCCTCCATTTGTTGGCTTATGGTATTATTTGTGAAAATCAATTACTCAACATAACTTTTAATTAAACACACACCCACAGACACACACACACACACACACACACACACACACACACACAACAATTTTTTTTTTTTTAAGTCTGAAGTATTACTTTTTAATCTTTAATATAATATCTTTATATATACACATAATTGAAATTTAATATGCTTTAATTTTGCAAAATTAACTCTGGCAATACAATAAAAATACATCTGTAAAAACATGTACAAAAGATTTGACAAAAAACAACTCTTCTGTTAGAAAATCAATATCTCTTCAACAATATCTCTTGATAAGAAGAAGAATAATAGAAGAGTTTTACAAAGATGAGATGAGATGTTTATAATGTGAGCTTAGACTTAAGAGTCTCAGCACCCGAAACGAGATTTTATGTGTGCGCGCGTGCGTGCGTGCGTGCGCAGCCGCAGACCCGTCAACACAAGGAAGGCTCCCATGCAGCATCTGGGTAATTTCATTGCGTAAAAAAGTAGTGCCTGTGTTCTGTGCGCAAAGCGCCGGTCAATTTACATATACGCGGAATGATTCTGACCGCGCATTGTGAAAAAGAGTTAAAACCCGGACATTTTCGTGAATTTCAAAAAGCCGTCCGGACGTTCCGGACAAGGTGTAAAAAGAGGACAAGTCCGGAGAAAAGAGGACGTTTGGTCACCCTAAGCTTTAGTGAAATGTAGCTTGTGCGGACGCTACTCCGCTACTCGAGCAAAAAAATAGCTTCGCTACTGAAAAGCTACTTGAATCAGAAAATAGCTTCGCTACCACCAAGCTACTGAAAATGTAGTTAAGCTACTGCCCAACACTGATTTACACGCATATTTGAAGCACTCGAAAATTTGAAAAAAATTTGTGCTTAGATTCGCGTAAAAACGGTATGTTGAAATAACGCAGCCGTCTCAGAACTAGAAATGTGAGTCATTGTGAAACAGTGTTGTGAAACTTCAGACTTCAGAAGAGATAAAGTGTGAAAACCCACTGTGTTGTTTTCTGATCCTCATCCAGACGACTAAACCCAGCAGAAGCAGCAGAAGAACCGAGCCAGAGACACACAGCAGTGGAATCCAGTCAGTGTTTGTAGATGAACGAATGTCTTCTGCTGGTTCAGAGCTGTTCCTGCTGCTCACACACACACACACACACACACACACACACACACACACACACACACACACACACACACACACACACACACACACACAGATACACTCTGATCAATGTCTATTTCATAAGACATTTTTGAATAGAGATATTGAACAGTCACTCACTCATTAATCACGGTTTCATCTGTTTTGCTTTTTGGAGCTGCGCTTGAGGAAACTGTCACAAAAGAACAAGTGATGCTCAACACAAACCAATTTGTTCAGTGATGTTTTTCCGTTTATTGGAAATTTTGACCTAATTAGTGAGTAGAGCTTGTTTCAGATGAAACTAAGAAAATGATTCAGTTTTGAGTGACTTTATTTAACGCTAAAATACCGAAGGAAAGAAAGAGTTTCACCTGGCTTTTCATTGGTGACGGTGAGTAGAAGAAGAGCTTGTTTCTCTCCCACAGAGCAGAAGAACCAGCCAGAATCAGTCTCCATCAGTCCAGTCATCAGCACAGTGAAGGATTCCACCCCGTCATCACTGATCTGCACTGATGCATTCTGGGATTCGCCCATCTTCTTCACACCATAACACTTCTGATCTTCATTCTGATCTTTCATCCTGCACCACTGTTTCTGCTTCTGCTTCTGATCAGATCTGTAGAAACACTGAACGCTGATGTTTCCTCCTTCCACTGCAGAAACACTGCTGTTCTTCACCCAAACTTCAGGAGCTAAACACAAACAGAAAACCCTCAATAATTCTGAGCTACTTTTCTACAAGTGTGTTGTGTCTGATCTGATAAAGCTCTTTTACCTGCTGAGACTGTAATGTAGAGATGTGCTCTAACATCAGACATGCTTTTAGTCCCCATAGCACACCAGTAGTTTCCAGTATCTGAGATCTTCAGACTGTTGTGATGGACGGTAAAAATATTCCGGCTGTGATCGTCAGTTATTGACCATTCCCCTTGTTTATTTGTGCTGGAAATTACAGAACAGCTGACCCACAACTGGCCACGACACCAGTATTTCACCTCCTGCTTGTAGTGACTCTGGTACAGACACGGGATTGTGACGGATTCTCCTTCTCTCACACTCACATGCTTTACTGTGAATATCAGAGTTTCTGCAGAAACTAAACAACAAAAAAATATTTCGAGAGCATTGGTGAGGTAATCTGACTGATACTGTAAGATGTTTTTAGCATCTTTTTTTCTTTCGTCTGCGCAAAATAAGATACGTAAAAAAAGAAACGTTTGTTACCTTGAGCAGTGAGTAATACATAGAGAAGAATCCGAGAAAGAGCCATGAATGTCTGAGCGAGAAACCACCACAACTCAGAATAATCATCACTTCCTTCTTCAGAAATACTCACAGGAAACAGTTTTTGTCCAGTGACAACACAACTACGCTGTAGATCTAGTTTCACCATGAACACTTACACAGACCAGTGTTAGTAACATCTTGCACTTATTGTACGTAGTGTGTGTGTGTGTGTGTGTGTGTGTGTGTGTGTGTGTGTGTGTGTGTGTGTGTGAAGTGAGAGAAAGAGAGAGACAGAGAGAAAAAAGGAGAAAGAGAGAGAGGGAGAGAAAGAGATAAAGTGCAAGAAAGATAAAGCGAGAGAGAGAGAGAGAGAGAGACAGGAAGAGAGAGAGAAAAAGACAGAGAGCGAGAGAGAAATTGAGAGAGAGAGAGAGACAAAGACGGCATCTTCCTCCTAAAAAAACTTCCTCTTGATTAATGTGTGAAGAACACAATTCACACCTAACACAAACAAAACTACAAATGTGTGTGTGTGTGTGTGTGTGTGTGTGTGTGTGTGTGTGTGCCTGTGTGTGTGTGTAAGAGAGAGATGGAGCCGGTGTCAAAATAGTTTGAAAAGACCTTCAGAGTTTATCTTTGTTCCTAATTGAAAATTTACAATTAAACGACAGAACGTTGTAAAAGAATTGTGAGTTTTGAGCGACAGTCAGAATCAGAGGAAGACAGAACTTTACTTATGAGATGGAGAACATTAGCAACCACAGAGTTAATGTTATTGTTCCTTTCAATCTAATTCTTGGACACAAAGAACCTTGACTTCATCTGACCTGATTGAGACCCTTCATAATCTATCGATCAGTATTGTGTCATCACAGTCATTAAACCCGCTGTAATAATCCTCTACCACCACCCAGAAATAGAAATAGTGGCTTAGAAAACCTATGGATTCACAAATTAATAATGCTCCACCTGTTTACCTATTTTGTCTATTTTATCAACATTTCATTTAAAAAAAATATTAATTCCTCAATGTGTAAACAGCGCTGTCACTGGATAATTCAAAAAGCACAAGGATTTTAGAATATACGTAAATAAATACATGGGGGAAAAAAGTTAAATGAATTTCAATCCCTTATAAAGCTCATTCAAATTTCAGACAAAACCTGTTTCTCACTTTGTGTGAAGCGAGGAATTCACAGAAAAGAATCAAAGAACGAGCTACAAACGTCTGAGTGAAACTCACAACTCAGAAAATAAACATTAAAATCAAAACTCTTAAAATTAGCAGACTAGTTGGAGAAACAACTTTATCCTGATGATGATGATGTACGTGACTGAGTGAGAAAGTGAATGAGGGAGTTTGTCTAAAAGGCCCTGAAGTTCCAGACAGTGAAGTGAACACACAAATCCGGAGCAGTGGGCAGCACAGGAGCTTGAGGAGCAGATGGAGGTCAGTGTCTTGCTTAAAAACACGTCACTTACAGAAACATACTGGACTGGTTTTCAAACCTGCAAGGCCTTGGTAACATCACCCAACCATAACTGCCTAGTGTGTGTGTGTTTGTGTGTTTATCTCGCATTTTTATTTTGTGGGGTCACGTCAAAGAAGCAAACCAACACAGGACAAGTTTTGAAAGTTCTTCTGATATTCGACTTGCTTTTTTCTCACTTGTTAGGTTTGTTAGATTTGGGTAAAAATGATTGTGTCTAGTGACACCTACTGTCAGCGACAGATACTGCAACTGATACGCACTTTTAACTCATCAGCACGTGCAACATCCCCATCAGTGGAGTCAGATTTTGGCACCAAACAGTTTAAGTGTGAGAATTTAAAAGCAACATTTAAAAGCTAAATGAAAAGTATTGTTCATTTAATCTGTGCTTGACTTTTTTATTATTATTTACACGTGTGTGTCAATGAATGAATAAATGAATGAATGAATGAGAGTGTATTCCCATTAGAGGAATTTTCTGTGTTTTGGTACAACAATAAAACAGTAATGACATGGTAAATAGTAACAGTAAGTAACAGTATGAACAACTGTGCGAGATAACGAAGTTACAAATAAATAAATAAAAGGTGCAAAAACTACAAGCAGTAAAAGTACAAAGTGAAACTGTGCAGCAGCGGCGAGTGACAAATGTATGAATATATATAATTATGCGTTGTCTAATACGCTGTATTGCAACAACGTTTAATGCAATAACTGTTTTTGTAACGTAATAGTAAGCCTTTTATTTACACCATTTTATAACAATTTTAAAAAATATATTTTATTAGTATTACCATTTTATAATAATTTTTTATCTTTATTTCAACCACACATCCATCTGTTTTTATTTCTCGCCTACTCTCATTCTCATTTCTGGGTCACTGACGAGGATCTGGCGCCCATCTCAGCAGATCTGGATTTAACATGTGCCCAGCTCAATGACAGAGCGGGACACACATACACACACATTCACACTCTCACTCACTCTCACATATGCTCAAACTTACTATCCCAATTCATATGGACTATGGGAAGAAGCCAGCGACCCAGAGGAAACCCACAAGCGCAAAAATAACCTGCTAATCCCCCCAAAAAGGACACCGACCAATTTTCACTGGGTAAAAAAAGTTACAGTTACTTATTTTGTTTGTTGTATTTTTTTTATAGAGACTAAATGAGGGAAAGAAAGGTGAGGATTAAACCTGCTGAGGACGCGAAAACATACATTCTGTCTTGGACTAGTCTTGGTTAATTGACAGGATTGAATGACAGTTTTTAAATCTAAACTAAAGCTCTTCATTGTGGTAAAACTGATTAAAAACACAATAAAATCTCACATTCAGTTTGGAAAGAAAGGCTGTTTCAGTTTTCAGTGTCACTCGCTTTTCTTCTGAAATTATTGTCCAGTGACTATATAGTCACTAACCATTTCATTACATCTGTCTTCGGCCGCTTCTTACAATCTCATAGGTTTCCTAATTATTTCCAGGATTTTGTGCTCATCCATCTTGTAAAATTCACTGGTTCCGGTCAAAAAACACTCTTGCTTTTAATTGTTCTTTTATTATTAATTCACACTTCTATTCTATTGCTGGTAATCTCAAATTGTTCATTATTTAAATCCATTGATTTCACTCTTCTGTGATTGTTTTATGTGTGTAGATTGTCAGGATGACATGATTTGTCTTCCATTAGGAATTTGGCTTCTGGGGACACGCAACCTCAATTAAATGTAATATAATTCTGTGAGGGAATTATAGTTATACTGTTGTTGTATATAATTCCATAAATTGTCGATTCACTTTCCACTGGATTTTTATTTACATTGTATTTACTTGAATGAGACATTTGATTTTATTGGACCAGCAGGGTATTGACGACGGAGCAGTAACTTTAAACATTAACAAACATTAATGCACCAATTAATAAATAAAAATAGAAAGAACACCAATAATACACACCAAAAGTAAGCATCTTTTGAAAAGTAAAACCCCACCACAAGCTAAATATCATACAAAAACTTCAAACAATAGCACACAACTATTAATCATGACATTTTACCCATAATTCTTGGCTGGATGTTTTTAAAGAAGAAAGGAGACACAGACACGGATCTCATCAGGACCAGGTTAAGCTGAACAAACGCCGGTTCAAATCAGTCTGGTGTTTACACAACATTGCTGGCGTGCAATTACACAATCTACACATTTCAAAACTGATTTAGGTAAAAACATAAACGCACAAACAAACTGAGACAGTTAACACACTCGTATTGAATTGTCAGACCTCAGCCATCACACCTTCTGACAATTTATTTTCTAAACAGGAAGTGCATTTTCACAAAACACAGTATGCGCTTACCCTTAAAATGAATGGACTCTTGTACAGTCATATTTAAATATGAGCAAAATCGGACGCTCAAGCCGATCAAAACTCTTCAGAGTCACATTACTTTGAAAAAAAAAATCATATTCACAAGTAACAAGAAGAAGTAACAAGTTCTTTATCATAATCCTGCAGTCTGTGTTTGAGATGATCTGTAGATTATTGAGATGATCTGTAGTTATCACGGCTCCACCAAACTGTAGATCAAACGCTGAAATGGTATTAATGAAACGCATTATTAACAGAAAAAATAATTGTGTTGTTTTCATATGAATGCAACTGCAACAACAGTATTACAGAATGTGTCACACACATAAACTATACTGTATATATTTTTGTATACTCACTGTGTACAAGTGCATTTTCAAAGTAAAAGTCTGATGTTTTATAGTCAATATAAAAATGGCTGTAAATGATAAATAAACTTTACATATATCGTATTTACGCGAATATAAGCACCCCACTAATATAATTTTTCAGGCACAAAGAAAACAGGATGCAATCTGGTCTGTCTGTTCAAATATGAATGATTGTTTTTTGTTTAATCTCACTTCTTCCAGTGTTATTTATTCGTTGCAAAAGTGTTGCGACGTTTCTAATGTGTCTTTATTTTTGTTATTAAGCTGATAAAAACTCATAGAACCATTATTTAAAAAATTGAGCGCTTTTAGAGTATTTGCGTGAATATTTGAAATTGGCAATTATAAGCAACCCGCAAGCTTTTGAGCCACTAAAATATGAAAAAAAAATACGGGTGCTTATATTTGCATAAATACGGTAATTATGCAAAAAATGATTCATGACAACACACACTTACACAAGATTTACACAATTGACGCTATTAGACTGTGTGTTCATGGTGTGTAGTAGTGTAAACACACTCACAGTGAGGGTCTGGTCAGACTGAAGCTCCGGGGTCTTTTCTACCATCACAGTCTCATAGCAGACGGACACAGAGCAACTCGTCTGATCACAGAGAAAAATAATTACAGATGTTTTACGTGTGAAGCAACTGTAAATAGAACATCTGTAATACACGAGTGCAACAATAAAACACTTACAGTCACTTCTCGTCTTCTCAAAGCCTCTTCTTAAAGCAGGAGAGATTTACACTGTCAGCAGAAACTCTTAATATTGTAAGTACTTTAATTATAATGGTGAAATAAATCAGCCGCGTGAGCTAGAAATGTGACTCATTGTGCAAAAGCAGCACTGGAGAAACTTCTGATAGCAGGAACTGTCTAGAAGAAACAGAGAGATAATTTAAACTGACCGTGTTGTTTTCCGATCCTCATCCAGACGACTAAACCCAGCAGAAGCAGCAGAAGAACCGAGCCAGAGACACACAGCAGAGGAATCCAGTCCCTGATTCCAGAGGAACGAAGAATGTCTGCTGGTTCAGAGCTGTTCCTGCTGCTCACACACACACACACACACACACACACACACACACACACTCCTATAAGTGGAACTTCATTTGTGAATAGTAATGTTGAACAGTCACTCACTCATTAATCACGGTTTTATTTTCTCCGCTGATATTTGTAGCTGCGAGAAGAAAAAACGTCTCAGAAACTTGAATGTCAGAAAAGATCAAGTGATGCTCCACACAACATTCTTACATTGATTTATGAACTCTGTATAACTAGTGGGTTGAAGAAGAGGTTGTTTCCGATCTGGAACTAAAAAAAGTGATTCAGTTCTGTGTGACTTTATTTAACACTAAACACAGAATGAGAGAGTTCCACCTGGTTTGGCTTTTGTGACGGTGAGTAGAAGAAGAGCTTGTTTCTGTCCCACAGAGCAGAAGAACCAGCCAGAATCAGTCTCCATCAGTCCAGTCATCAGCACAGTGAAGGATTCCACCCCGTCATCACTGATCTGCACTGGTGCATTCTGGGATTTGCCCATCTTCTTCACATCATAACACTTCTGATCTTCATTCTGATCTTTCATCCTGCACCACTGTTTCTGATTCTGCTTCTGTTCAGAGCTGTAGAAACAATGAACGCTGATGTTTCCTCCTTCCACTGCAGAAACACTGCCGTTCTTCACCCAAACTTCAGGAGCTAAACACAAGCAGAAAACCCTGAATAATTCTGAGCTACTTTTCTACAAGTGTGTTGTGTCCATTTGGTAAAGCTCTTTTACCTGCTGAGACTGTAATGTAGAGATGTGCTCCAGCATCAGACAAGCTTCTTGTCCCCACAGCACACCAGTAGTATCCAGAATCTGAGATCTTCAGACTGTTGTGATGGACGGTAAAAATATTCCGGCTGTGATCGTCAGTTATTGACCATTCCCCTTGTTCATATGTGCTGGAAATTACAGAACAGCTGATCCACGTCCAGCCATGACACCAGTATTTCACCTCCTGCTTGTAGTGACTCTGGTACAGACACGGGATTGTGACGGATTCTCCTTCTCTCACACTCACATGATTTGCTGTGTTTATAGTCAGAAACTCTGTAGAATCAAAACATGAAACATCAATAAAAAATTAAGTTCAAGTTCAGTGCATTCGTACGCTGCTTTTCACAGTTACAACTGTCTCAAAGCGCATGTGTGAAAATGTAAAAAAGATTGATGCATTTTATTCATTTGGTCATTGATGTTAAGATATTGACTTTGACTATGACTATGACCAGTGAGCAAGCATATATGCGACAGTGGCCAAAAAATAAAACCTCGGTTTTTATTACCGCTTTATTCATACAGAGATTGATCTCTGTTCTCAAGTAAGTACTCACTTAAACTCTCAATTCTTTACTTTACTCTGAACATAAGTAAAAGCTATGTAGTTGAGTGTAAATTACACACACACACAAACACACTAATGTTAATTGTTACTCACCTTGAGCAGTGAGTAAAACACAGAGAAGAATCAGTTGACGAGCCATGAACGTCCGAGAGAAAGACAGTCACAACTGTGAGTGAGAATTAAACAGCTTTCTTCCTCACAGATCAGAATAGAACAGGAAGTCTCACTTACTAAGTTGAAGATCAAGTACATTTTATTCGTAAACTGTTTTTTTTTGTAGTAGCAGACCATCGAATGGCAGTTCCACAAAACAACAGGTATAATTTAACAATAGCGATCGTCAATGATTGTGAACAATGAGCGGGGAAAGTAAACTTAAGTGGAAAAAATAAACTTAAGACAGGCAGCGCCTATTCTCCTCAGGAGAAATCATATTTGTAGAATATTCACAAAGCTTTTAAGTATAATCCAATCCAATAATTAGTTGTAATTTAATCTGACTGAATTCAATCTAACACTTTTCTTTCCGTCTTGCTTTGTACTTTTTGATCTTGATTAGCTGCTTCTCATTAGTGAAGCCTAATTTGAAACACATTACACACTGGTAATAACATTTGTTATATTAATCCATCTAGGCGGTGCAATTGAGACTCGAGGTGTGAGTTCAATGTCCAGTCGGGCCTTTTGTGCTAAGTTTGCACGCTATTGTTCACTGCGGCACGGTGGCACAGTGGGTAGCGCTGTCACCTCACAGTCAGAAGGTTCTGATTGTGACTCGTGGTGTGAGTTCTAGGCCGGTCGGGGCCTTTCTGTGTGGCCCCTGTGTTCTCCATCATGTTTGCTCCGGTTTCCCAGTTTCAGGTTAATCTGGCCGTGTGTGGTGTGTATGCCCGAGTGAAGTGGACGCTGGCGCAGATTGGCTGCCGCAATTTCACCGCTATTTTGGGTCTCCAGTTTCCTCAGACGTTCCAAAAACAGGCATCCAGGTGAATTGGTATTGAAAGGAATACCCAAATTGAAAGGGTGTGTAGAGGGAGAAGAGCAGAGGCCCAAGCACTGAACCTTGGTGAGCTGTCGGGTAATCTCTACGCTCTAAAGATGAATCTTAAGCCTTTCCCGAAACTTCTCAAATAAAACAAAAGACTTCAACACAGGGTTTGTGAAGAGTCTGGTAAGTGCTCAAATATTTTCCCCTCCTAACGTCTCTCTTCCTTCTAACGTTCCTTCCAACTCTTTCCTAACATCCTTCTTCTAAGTGAAAATTTCCCAGACTCCCGTTTATTAAAAAAAATAGCAGCGAATCACAGGGTGACACGTCAGAGATAAAACAGTTCCTCCCTTCGCCGTCACATAGCAACCGTCAAGGTTTCTCACCATAGGACAATGGACTTACATATTTAAACTGAAAGTTCGAAATGACACACCCACACACATCTGGCTCTTGTTTCCCCAAAAACACATTCTTTCACACTAGATAAAAAGCATGAGAGAGAGAGTCCTGTGATTCTTCAAAGGCTACGCACACACACACACACACACACACACACACACACACACACACACACATACAATGCATATACATACAGAAAATAAGACAGAAAATGATCCCATCACAGTTGAAGGAGAAGAAGCTTAGAAGGTTCACCACATCATGGACTGATGCAAACTACAGTACTTGGTCGACTGAGGGGGATATAGACCAGAGGAATGATCTGAGCTAAAGCTGAGGACATCTTAGACCCGTCATGACTGACTGATTTCCACAGGAACCACTCAGAGAAACCAGGCCCTCGCAAGTCTGGAAGACCTAGACGAAGAAGTGACCGTCTGTATCACGAGTCGCTCCTGGGAGAAGCTCTGTTATACTCATGCCAGCCAGCTGAGGTCGCTATGCTGAAATGATAAATGGTAGATTTGATATATAACGGTATATATAATATATAATGGTATATGTGAGTGTCTGTTTAAATCCTTTTTGATTAAACTTGAAATTAAAACCTTAAAAGTTGATATGCTATATGAACTAAATGCGCAAGTTACCAGTGTTACACTTATAACCACGCTTACATATATACATACACCAACATAGCTAGGGTGACCAAGCGTCCTCTTTTCTCTGGACAAGTCCTCTTTTTACCTCGTTTCCGGGGCGTCCGGACGGGTTTTATAATTATTGTTGTTATTATAGATATATTGTTGAAGCTGGATTATATAACAGAAGAGCTGATTTGTAGAACACTATTTCATATTAATAATCAATCAATCAAAATATTATTCATTATATTATACATTATTTATTTATTTGAAAAGAGTCTAGGACTATTATTTTGTTACAGATGTAAGTTTTTACAAATTAAATTTTTTTATTACAGAAGTTAGTTTTGCACCATTGAAGCATATGACCTCCGAGAAGCCTGTCTGAATTAGTCTCGAGGCCGGTTGTCCTCTTTTTTGGAAATCACAATATAAGCACAACTCGAATAAAAGTTTTTTTTGCTTGATTTTTGCCAAAAGTCTCAGCATGCTACTGCAGGAGCTCTCTGTTTATCTGATGCTGTGTGAAGAAAATCAAAACAAAGGATTATTATCCCCTTTAGCAGACCGAGCGTTTTGATTGTGTCCGTTCCTTGGATTTTTTAATTTACTTGTTTGTTAGCGCTAAGCTAAGCTAACCAATCGTGGTTTGTAGTTTCTGCTTGTTGTAATATTAATTATTTAGTATTGATTTAATATAAAGTGTTTAGTTTAATCGTACTTCTTCCAGTGTTATTTTGTTGTGTTATTAAGGGTTTTGGCATGACTAATGTCTCCTTATTTCTGTTATCGAGCCAATGAAAGCTTATACTGTATGCACGTCTGCAAACACATTATTTAAATGTGTTTCCATTGGTGATTGTTCCTGGCTTGAAATATGAAAAAATGGGCACGTATATGTACACGCATATTTGAAATCGACAATTATAAGCTCCCCCAAATTTTTGAGTGTCAAAGAAAAAAAAAAGGGTATTATATTTCGCGTAAAAACTGTATTTTAATTATTATGTTGAAATAAATCAGTCAGGTAAGGGGTAGAAAAATGAGAATATAAATGTGAGAACAAATTGATTAATTGCGACAAAATTATTGAATTAATTGTGAGAAGAAATTGTGAAACAGCATCAAGAGAGAAACTTTCGATAGCAGGAACTGTCTAGAAACAGAGAGGGGTTAAAACTGACTGCGTTGTTTCCTGATCCTCAATAAGACGACTAAACCCAGCAGAAGCAGCAGAAGAACCGAGCCAGAGACACACAGCAGTGGAATCCAGTCAGTGTTTGTAGATGAACGAATGTCGTCTGCAGGTTCAGAGCTGTTACTCACACACACACACACACACACACACACACACACACGTCAGAAAATCACCATTAAATGGCATTTCTTGAGACATTTGTGAATTCTGAGATTGAACAGTCACTCACACATTAATCACAATTTCATCTTGTCTGATATTTGTAGCTACAGTTGAGAAGAAAAAAACAACAGGTTGTCAGAAAATGACAAGTGTTGCTCAACACAGATGAACTGTTCAGTAATGATTTTACATTGACTTAATTAGTGAGTAGAGCTTGATTCAGATGTGAAACTATTAAAGTGATTCAGTTCTGATTGACTTTATTTAACACTAAAAACAGAAAGAAAGAGTTTCACCTGGTTTGGATTTGGTGACGGTGAGTAGAAGAAGAGCTTGTTTCTGTCCCACAGAGCAGAAGAACCAGCCAGAATCAGTCTCCATCAGTCCAGTCATCAGCACAGTGAAGGATTCCACCCCGTCATCACTGATCTGCACTGGTGCATTCTGGGATTTGCCCATCTTCTTCACATCATAACACTTCTGATCTTCATTCTGATCTTTCATCCTGCACCACTGTTTCTGCTTCTGCTTCTGATCAGATCTGTAGAAACACTGAACGCTGATGTTTCCTCCTTCCACTGCAGAAACACTGCTGTTCTTCACCCAAACTTCAGGAACTAAACACAAACAGCAAAACCCTGAATAATTCTGAGCTACTTTTTTACAAGTGTGTTGTGTCTGATCTGGTAAAGCTCTTTTACCTGCTGAGACTGTAATGTAGAGACGTGCTCCAGCATCAGACAAGCTTCCAGTCCCCATAGCACACCAGTAGTTTCCAGTATCTGAGATCTTCAGACTGTTGTGATGAACGGTAAAAATATTCCGGCTGTGATCGTCAGTTATTGACCATTCCCCTTGTTTATTTGTGCTGATCATTACAGAACATCTGATCCACGTCCAGCCATGACACCAGTATTTCACCTCCTGCTTGTAGTGACTCTGGTACAGACACGGGATTGTGACGGATTCTCCTTCTTTCACACTCACATGCTTTACTGTGTTTATCAGAGTTTCTGCAGAAACTAAACAAGAAACATCAAATAAATATTAAGTTCAAGTTCAAGTTTAGTGCATTTGTAGGGCGCCTTTCACACCTCAAAGCGCATGTGTGAAAATGTAGAAAGATTGATGCATTTTATTCATTTGCTCGTCAATGTAAAGATATTGACTATGACTATTACCAGTGAGCAAGCATATATGCGACAGTGGCCAGGTACAAAAACCATCAGGTTTTTATTACTGTTTTATTATTGTCTTAACCATTATCTTTGTGCGCTGTGAGACCGTTAAAACTGTGAAAAGCGCCTCACAAATGCTCTGAACTTGAACTTGATTTTTTTCATACAGAGATTGATCTCTGTTCTCAATTAAGTACTCACTTGTTTAAATTCTTAATTTAAATACTTAAATTCTCTTAATCTTGTTTTATTTTTCTCTGGACATAATGTGTAAAAGCTAGATAGTTGATAGTGAATGTGAATTACACACACACACACACACACACACACACACACACACACACACACACACACACACACACACACACACACACACACACAAACACACTAATGTTAATTGTTACTCACCTTGTGCAGTGAGTAAAACACAGAGAAGAATCAGATGACGAGCCATGAACGTCTGAGAGAGAAACTGTCACAACTCTGAATAAACTTCACTGCTTCAAATTCCCCAACTGGAAACAGTTTATATTGATGATGGAACTCAGTTTTCAGTTTCATCACGGACACTTACACAGACCAATTTTAGCAACTATTTCACACTTACACAGTGTGTGTGTGTGTGTGTGTGTGTGTGTGTGTGTGTGTGTGTGGGAGTGTGAGAGAGAGAGAGAGAGAGAGACAGACGGAAAAAGATAATAAGAGATGACAGCTTAATCTTACTCTTAAATTAACTGTCGGGGTAAATGTGTGAAGAACACATTCACACCCAATGCAAACAAAATACAAAAATATGTTTGTGTGTGTGTGTGTGTGTGTGTGTGTATGATGGACCCTGCATTGAAATAGTTTGAAACATCCAGACCATCAGGGTTTATTGTCATTATTATGTGCATACTTGTTTATTATTTTCTCATTGGGTAAACAGCACTTTCACTGGATAATTAAAAAAAATGACAGTATTGAAAACATACAATTATAAAAATAGAACAATATTCTCAATACCGGAGTTGAGCATTAAGTCTGAACTGAATCTAACACTAATGCTTACACATCACACAAAATAAGTGAGAAAAAGTGGGAAAAAAATCTTAAAAATGTCAATAACTTCTAAAACAATTACAATGTCAGACAAATATTAAAACCTGATTTGTAGCTGATTTGTAGATAGACCTGATTTGTTAGCTTCAGCTCTACAAAAGTGCCAATGAATGAGTTAAATGGTTGCATGATTTGCATACGTCAACCTTTGAACCGGACCCAGTAGTATAAATGGATCGCCCACATTATCTTTTCTGATTGAAGCTGGTTGAATGTTTCGCTCTTCCATCCTCTAGAAACCTCATCATTGGATCTCAGCAGTACTCCCAGCGGCTTCTTCTCAACTCCAAAGCCAAATGCAATGCAACATTTGTGCCAAGCTTGTGCCCTGCATCTGAAAATATCAAGTTGTTGGCGTTCCGCAAGAAACAGACGCTCTCCTCTGAAAGTTTTTCTACTGCTTGGCAACCTCCCTGGACAAGAATCTGTCATCATGGGCTTCCCGACCCACAGCATGGAGAGAGAGAGAGAGAGAGAGAGAGAGAGAGAGGACGATAAATTGAGATACTTCTCAAAAGCAATTTCAATCCTGCAAAGTGGCTAATGAATAATCACACCTGGACAGCGGCTGCAGAGATGCCAGAGTTTGTGTCTTTGTTTTATTTGCTTCTGTGTTTTGTTGCTTTTCTGATTTGACTGTTTAGTCAATCCATGCAAAGATTGGCTTTACTTATGTGTTACACTCTTGTCCGAATAGCAGAGATATGGACAAGAGTGGACGGAAAAGAGGAAACTGAGTTGAAGGTGTTTCCATTGATAGTGATGTTTAAAGACACAGTGAACATACAACAATACTGACACAGAAGACAAGACCAATGAGATGAGGGGAACTAGGATTGGAGATGACGAGAAGATCTTGAATTGAATTGAATTGAAAAATCCTTTATTAGTCCCACAGCGGGGAAATTTCACGTCACAACAGCAACAACAAATCCAACAAATAAATAATCAAATAAACAAACATAAACAAACAAACATCACCATAACGCACTGCACACATCATAATAAACAATCAAACAAACACAGACCATAAATGAACCTGCCCGTCATAAGCATAGTTCCAGTCACCAGTTCAAATTTAAGTTGTAGAGTCTAATCGCAGCAGGTAGGAAAGATCTGCGATATCTCTCCTTCACACAGCGGGGGTGAATCAGTATGCCACTGAAGCTGCTCTCCAGAGCAGACAGTGAGTCCACCAGTGGGTGAGAGTCCAGGTCCAGGATGGATGATAGTTTATCCAGGACTCTTCTCTCACCCACCTCCTGCACTGTGTCCAGAGTGCATCCCAGGACAGAGCTGGACTTTTTGATG
>MU204248.1:1409561-1429975 GCA_017309775.1 Paedocypris sp. Pulau Singkep
CACACACACACACACACACACACACACACACACACACACACACACACACACACACACACACACACACACCTGTTCAAAAAGAAGTTCAGCCAGAAAATCAGTCTCCTTCCCCCTTAAGAAACCATTACTTACACTATTGCTGATCTCGCTGTTATTCCCTGCTCTGGTTTCCTCTTTGTGTTTATTTCCTTTACCTAGACACAGAAAATAAACTGAGATCATTGGACTGAAATTTGACCTGTTGATGCTCATGATACAAAAAAAGTCCATCCAGACCAAGTTTCCAGATGAAAACAGCGACTACAATTGCTATTATCAGCAGAGCAGCCAAAGTCGGAAGCCACACGTGCAGACTTTTATTTCTAGAATCAAAGAAAATACATTCATATAAAGTGTTTCATTTGAAAATGAACAAAACAACAACATTAAATAGTATAGACCTATAGTAATATAGACTATTACATAGATAGAATAGTTCTTGATCATCGTTTACTTATTTCTCTAGATTTATAATGCCACTTCTGCTTAAAAACCAGAAAATGGTAAACTAAAATAGGTTTGTAGAAATATATCTTTCCTCAAAGCTAAAAATAAAAACACAGTCAGAATATAAAAATAAAAATAACATTAGAATAAACAGTACACATTACATGCTCATTTTGCTAGGTGGGCAGGACTAAATGTATTCATTTGCATATTTATGCTGATTGTGTAAACTTTCAAGAAACACAACTTTTGTCACAGCTATTGTAATTACCAAATTTTTCACCAATTTGCGTTTGTTAAATTACATAAAAGTTACCATAGTTCCTGCCCAAAAAGTGTTGTATACCACAGTGTTGCTTCCTGATTTTGAAGTGTTTTTTTTCACCAAATTTGGTAGTATTCAGCATAAAAATGTTGTGAAAAATATCCAAATCCATCAATACAGTTGCAGGAAAAAGCAAGTGAACCCTTAGATAAAGAGTTTTCCATGAATTGGTCATAAAATGTGCTCTGATCTTTATCTAAGTAAAAACAAGAAAAAAACACAGTGTGCTTCAAGTAATTATGTGACATAATTACACAAACAGTATGTGTTTTTTTTAACGTTTTTATTGAACATATCATGTAAACATTCACAGTTGAGGGTGGAAAAAGTATGTGAACCTTTCAACTTAATAACTGGTTGACCCTCCTTTGGGAGCAATAACCTCAACCAAACGCTTCTAGTAGTACTTTAGCAGATCAGACCTGCACAACAATCTGGAGGAATTTTGGACCACTCCTCTTCACAAAATGAAGAGTTTCAATGTAGCAATATTTTTGGGATGTCAGGTGTGAATCGCTCTCTTAAGGTCATAACACAGCATTTCAACCGTGTTGAGGTCAGGACTCTCCAGAGTTTGTTCTGTTGAAGACATTCTTTGGTTGAATTGCTTGTATGCTTTGGTTCCATGTCCTGTTGCATCCCCCATCCTCTGCGGAGCTTCAGTTGGTGAACCGACGGTCTCACGTTTTCCTTCAAAATGTCTGGATAAACTCTGGAATTAATTTTATCATCAACGAAAACAATCCGCCCAGGTCCTGAGGAACCAAAGCAGCCCCAAACCATGATCCTCCTTCCGCCATGTTTTACAGTGAAGATGAGGTTTTGATGTTGGTGTGCTGTGTCTTTTTTTCCCCCCTTTTTTTCGCTCTGTGTTTTTTCCAAACAACTCAATTGTGGTTTCACCTGTCCACAGAATATTTTGCCAGTAGTGCTGGAGAACATCCAGGTGTTGAGGATCCATCCATCCTCAAAAGTGCTGCGATATTTTTTCCGGACAACAATGGCTTCCTCTGTGGTCTCCTTCAATGTACTCCATTCTTGTTTCATGTTTTCCTTATTGTAGATTTGTCAACAAAAATGTCAGCATGTTTGAGAGATTTCTGCAAGTCTTTAGCTGACACTCTAGGATTCTTCTGTGCTTCATTAAGCATTCTGAGCAGTGCTCTTGAAGTCATGTTTACTAGACGGCCACACCATTTGTGGTCGTTTTTGGAACGGTCTCCATTTGTAGACAGTCTTAACGTGGACATATGAACATCAAGGGTTTTGGAGATTATTTTGTAACCCTTTACAACTTCATGCATGTCAACAGTTTGATTGTAGGTCTTCCAAGAGCTCTTTTCTGTGAGGCATGGTTCACATCAGGCAGTGCTTCTTGCTAACCATTAAATACAAAACTGCTGTGTGTTTTTAAAAGACGGGACAGCTTTCAGCAACACATCAAGTATCATCACACTGAATGAACTCAAGACTGGTTCACTTTTGACTCCAATTAGCTTCAGTGGCAGACTGATTCACCCCCGCTGTGTGAAGGAGAGATATCACAGATCTTTCCTACCTGCTGCGATTAGACTCTACAATTTGAATTTAAATTTAAACTGGTGACTATCTATGCTTATGACGGGCAGTGCTACTTGTTCATTTATGGTCTGTGTTTGTTTGTTTGTTTATTATGATGTGTGCAGTGCGTTATGGTGATGTTTGTTTATTTATTTGTTTGGATTTGTTGTAGCTGTTGTGACGTGAAATTTCCTCGCTGTGGGACTAATAAAGGATTTTTCAATTCAATTCAATTTAAATTAGGCTAGGGGTTCACATACTTTTTCCACCCTGCACTGAATGTTTACAGGATATGTTCAATAAAAACGTGAAAACACATAATGTTTGTGTAAAATTACTTTAAGCACACTGTGCTCGTTTCTTGTTTTTACTTAGATAAAGATCAGAGCACATTTTATGACCAATTCAGCAAAACTCCACGTAATACGAAAGGGTTCCCATACTTTTTCCTGCAACTGTAGTTTCACCACATACAATGTTTGATGACATATGTTACAAAAATAGAGAATTTTAGGTGGAAAATTTCTGTCTGTTTGGAATATACATATGTAATGATTTAGTCTTTTTTTTTTTATTTTGCTTCAGTAAGAGATAAAACATATTACCTCTTGATTGGTTTATTGCCATTTGTAGCACCAAGCTCAACAGTAGCTTTTACTATTTTGGAACAGCCGTTTCAATTACGATGCAACCAATTTGTTCATTTATTAAATTGTTTGGCCTTTAACGAGTTTAAAAATACTTACAAATGCTCCTCGCTATAAGCACCTGTGGTAAAAATGACAGGTTGATCAGCTTGTAGTGACCGTTTCATACTAATAAAATGTCAGTTAAAAATTAAGTTTCACCTGGTTTAGCTTTTGTGACGGTGAGTTGAAGAAATACTTGTTTCTTTCCCACAGAGCAGAAGAACCAGCCAGAATCAGTCTCCATCAGTCCAGTCATCAGCACAGTGAAGGATTCCACCCCGTCATCACTGATCTGCACTGGTGCATTCTGGGATTTGTTCATCTTCTCCACACCATAACACTTCTGATCTTCATTCTGATCTTTCATCCTGCACCACTGTTTCTGCTTCTGTTCAGAACTGTAGAAACACTGAACGCTGATGTTTCCTCCTTCCACTGCTGAAACACTGCTGTTCTTCACCCAAACTGAACAGACAGAATAGTTTAGTAGAGAAGAGCTTTACACTGGAATTTTAAAGGGCAATTTCCTACCAGCCTGAACACTGAGCTGATATTCCAAGGTTTCCACTTGTTTATTATTTTGAACACTACAATAATATTTTCCAGACTGATTCTGCTGCAGGTTTCTCATAGTCACGGTAAAGAGATTCTGATCAGGAAGATCAATCACTAACACGTTCCCCTCAGTTGTGTTTGTGTATGTTCTTGATTGATCAATCTCAGAGAACCAGAACTTCTTCCTCAGTTTGTGTTCTGGATCATAAGGACACGGGAGATAGACGGATCCCCCAGTTCTGACAGAAATTGAAGAGTTTGACCAACCACTGTAGCATTCAACACCTAACAAACACAACTCATGACACAACTTAAATCACAGCATTTCATAATTTTGAGACTATTCAAACAATTACATGAAGACATACAACAATGCTTTAAAAGAAATGCATGCAAATGAATATAAAAATTAAAATCCTTATATTTTGAGGCACTTCATGAGCCGAACTATTCTTCAACAATTTTTCATAGGATAAGACTTTGTTAATCCCACTAAGGGAAATTTTTGTACAATTTTTGTAAAATTCATCACGGGACTAACATGTTTAAAACTGATTAAGATATGTTATTTCTCCTGATTCAGAGAATAAGATTTATCATTTCAAACAATTTACAAGCAAGACTCACCTATGTTTATCCAGATTGCGACTAAAGCGTATAAAACTTCAAAGTTTGTGTGGGACTTCATTATTCATCCACTCCTTCCTCTTTCTTTCTTTTTCACTCAGACCATCACTGTGTAGCAGAAGACCTTCCTCTTCCTGTTTCAAACTTAAGCTGTTTTGTAACATGAAATGTCTTGGTTACTGCGCAACCTCAGTTGCCTGATGTAAAGGAACTCTAGTTCCATCTAGACTGACAGTATGGAGGAACACAAATGACCAATGAAAAAAACCTCTTCTGTTTTAGTTTGCATACTGCACATAACATGCACAATACTTCATTAATTTAAGCAACAAAATTGAACGTCTCATTTTCATATACCAGGTAACGTAGGTTACACAAGACAAGTAACCAAGACAAGGTGTTGTGTCTAGACCAGGGGTGGGCAAACTTTTTGATTCGTAAGCCATATTGGGTTCTAACATTTGACAAAGGGGCCGAACCGGGCTTCCTGGTCAAGCAGCTGTCAATCACATTCCCACCAGCCAATCAGAGGAAGGGCCGTCTTTAAGATAATCTTGTGCCAGAAGTCAAAACGAAAAATAAAAATAGAAATGGAAACGAAAAAAATGTTTCAAACCAAAACGTGAAGATTTTTGCTTGTTTCTTTCTTTTACTAGAAATTTAAGTTTAGTATAAAATTAGTATAAAACAAAGACTGACAGTATAAAAAATAAATGTTAAATATATACTAGTACAATTCTTTTACGTACATTTTGTGTTTATGGTTTCGCTTTTTGAAATGTGTTACATAAAAAATAAAATAACCCTTCATAACAGATTAACCGGATTTACATGACAAAAAAAAAAACGGACTTTCGTTTAATTTTTACAAGTTTGGCGGGCCTACTTACTACGGCTCTTTACCGAGGTGTAGTGGAGCACAACTTTTATTGGTCAGAGGGGCCTTATGTAAATCTACACTGCTAGGGTCGTGGAGACCACCGTATAAGTATGTACATGCTGAGCGTTGGGTAACAATGATATTCTCCATACTGATTCTGCCGCAGGTTTCTCATAGTAACGATAATTGACCGGATATCAAAAATTGACAAAAATGCTGCGTTACTATAATTATGGTCACCAAAGTGGTTTTGGTCCGATTAGAAGATTGGGTAGAAAAATAAATTTTTCTGGAGTTGTCTTGAGTGATACATTGGATGCCAAATAAACCAATTGTTAAACGTCGCTGTAAAAGAAAGGTCTTTGACTTGTAATTATTGAAGATGCCTCCAATTCTAACACTTCATAACCACATTCAACACCTAACAAACAGATCACAGCAACACATGACTCAATCAACAAAAAATAACTAAAATTTAAATATGTCTAGTTTTATTGTTTTCTAAATATATCTATGTATATATTTAGATATCTAATGTATCATTGTCATTGTCACCCAGTGATACAAACTACAGTAACTTGTCCTGTACCAAGTTGATACATAAAAACACACAAGAACATGATCAATGAAAGCAAAATGTGAGGAATTTAAGCTTCTCGACTAAAATGCCCCGAAGATCGATTAAAATGTGAATTCCTGTCGCTTTTAAGTATGATTCCATTTCTAAGTCAATATGTCTTCCTCTTTCTTTCCTACTGTATCTGTTACTTTGAATCATCTTCCTGTGATGTTTCGTTTAACAGTCTAAAAGTATGTTTAAGTGAAGTGAAACCACACAAGAGGCGTGAAAACAGATCTCATGTGAAAACAAGAAGAAAAAACAGCACGTTTAATCACCACGTTTTTTTTTACATTTAAAACACTGAATTTCTCCTGAAAGTGTAAAACATTTTTGCAAGCACTTAAAGGATTTTAGAAATGGACTTTCATACTCGACCTCGGTGTTACAATTTTATTTGATCTATAAATTTAGAGACAGTAACAGAAGAGTATCACTAGTTTTTGCATATTTTTACCTCAAATTTTCTGTACTGTTTTTTTAGGATACTTTTGTTCAGTCTCATGTAGTAAATGTATCTGATGTGCACATGTTGCACTTACAGTACTTGTTTACATGTTTGTGGTAAAAAAAATAACAGCATACCGTGTTTACGTGAATATAAGCACCCCTTTATTTAGAATTTTCGAAGCTCAAAACTTGGGGGGGGGGGGTGCTTATAATCGCCAATTTCAAATATGCTCGCAAATATAAGCCACAATATATAAATATATAATATATAATATAAGCCACAATATACGCAAATATATAACAATTAAAATTGTGGAATAATTTAAGGGAAGGGGTAAAGCAATGTACGAACTTGAAACATTTCAAACATTAAATATAAAAAGGACATTAATTCGAACTACATATAAAACACGGAATAATTAAAAATGTTGTCACATTTTTGTTATAGATTTATGTTGTATCAAGGTCTAAGTTAAATTATGATGTTGCTGTGGATACAGTCTTTATGTGTTAAAGTGGAATATAAAAGGGGGTAGGACTAGATAAGTTGTACTTCTTTCTACTCCCTTTCAAGCATGTATTATGGTAATAAAAAATATGTTTGTACTAGTATTATTATGTTGTGGCTTTTATGTTATTTTTTGTCGTGTATACAAGTTTGAATAAATAAATAAGTAAAAAAATGGGAGTTGGAAATTTAAAGACTAGAATAGAAAAAAACTAAAAAAAAAACAATTCTCCGTCTATAGACAGACTTTCTTGCAAGCAGACATGATAAAATGCTGGATCTCTTTTCTAAAATCTTCATGTCGAACTAAAAACAAGAACTTTGTTGATAATGAGTGAATTGTCAGAAATTACCTCAGTTCTCCGAGTCCGAGTTTCAAGTTGACCTTGACCTTGATTAAAGACCTTGTTAAAACGTTATAATAACATTACAATTCATAAAAAGTCACATTATGTAAACAATAACAATTTTCATTATAACTATAGGTGGTGGAGAGGACAACTCAAAGCAAACCAAACTACAGATACAACTTGTAGCTGATATGGTCAGAAACTTAGATAGTATTGCTGAAGAAAACTAGGAAGATTTTCTAGATCAAAAAAGCCTAATTAAACCATTTAAAGACCACAATATAGTTCCATTCTTTTCTTGAAGACCATGTTTCCTCATTCTGCAGCTACTGATTGGTGCGGAGAAACCTTGCTGTAAATCTGGAAGTGTGAGATTAAATGAAGTATAATTCATCTGCAGCTTAATTAATCCTTTTAAATGTTAAACAATATTTATGAATGTAATAAAGTCTCACCACAAGATTTTCAGGTGAAACATCAAGTCTGGAGTAGATCGGATTCTGTGAGGAAAATAAAACAACATTACATCTGATGTTAATCTTCATCGGTGTGAATCTGATCATCGTGATGTTCTTACTGGCAAGATTTCCACATTGATTGTGCTGTAAACGATTGGATCTTCAGCTTTATCTTCAACTTCAACACTGTAAATCTGCAGAGAAACACAATGAAAATAAGATGAAACCTATAAAATAAAATGAGTTGTGAGCTGGACAGAAGTTGGCATTGTTCGTAACGTACACTTGCCGGACAAGTATCAATATCAGACCAATTTTATTTCAGTTTCCGGAACCGACATGACACAAAAGACTTTGTAATGACAGATTGTCAGAGGAGACTGACACCAGTGAGATGCTTCTCTCCAGGATTATTCTTCTCTCTTTCTCCCTCAAAGATTTTTGCGTTCCTAGCCACTGTTGCTTTTCTACTTGCTCACTGGTTAGAGTATACGTAGTATCACGTATATTTTTGTCCTGTTTCTTTTGTGCAGTTGCATTGATACGAAATGAGATTAGTGTGAAAAAATAAACATACATTTAACCAAAAACACATGGAAATGCATCACGTTTTTTTTTTAATATTAAGATTTTTTTTTCTCGCATTTCTGTTTTTACGTTTGGTCTTTTGCCACTAGTTTCCCGTGGTGGCAGCACTTACTCTGATTGGCACAAAAAAACTGAAACTTTTCAACTTCCAACCTTAAAAGTTTGAACCTAAAACCTGTTCAAAAGGATGAATTGCTTATTTCGATTCTTTTGGGAAAGTGAAATGTTTGATGAATTTATTCTCAGTCAGACAGAGCATGTAAAACACAATATAAAGAGCATTTAAAGAGACATGGATTGCCTTATTGCTTATTAATTCCTTATTCATTGTTAGTTTTGTAAAATTATTAAGGTTTTTTTTTTTAATTACACATCTTTTAAGTAACCAGCTAGTTAGAGTTTCAGTTGTCTATGTCCGTTATAAAGCTGCTTTAATAAAACATTTTTTTTTTTACAAATAAAGTTGCTCGTTTAAAAACTGACGTTTTTACCAACACAATTTACACAAGCAGAAATCTGTTTAAGTGTGAAGTCAAGCGTGATCAGTAGTATCTGAACTTCACTCAAGTACTGAATTACTCAACTCAGACAGAACATTACGTCTATGTGTGTGTTTTAACCATTTATTCAGTCACTTACTCTGTCATCAGTCTTGTGGTTTTTTGTCTGGACCTTGTTGTTTCCTAAAAGAGAAAGAGTATAAATATAAAATAACGCTGCCATTAATAAAAACTGTATTTACTGAAATCATGAACAGACCCGGTCTGTGTCTCCAAATGAACAAAGCGACTAGAATCAATAATATCATCAGAGCTGCCGACAATAGAAGCCACACAGAGCGATGATTGAATCTGAAATCACAGCAAACATTTTTAAAGCTTTTCACTCTAAAGTGCATTTCTGTAATTAATTTGATCAATTGAATCATTAGTTTAACTAAATCAATAACACCAAAAGTGTCTCTTGATTGCCGTTTAATATGACTTCATTAATAAAGTGTGAGATTGACAATTTGTTAAACATCAATTTTGGAAAAGGTTTTGAAATACGTTTGTTTGCCATCTGTTTGGTTTTCAATTTCTGGAATTTCAGTCTTTTTCTTTTCACCTCTGGTATGAATAGACAGAAACACAAATTATTTCAATCTTTTGAAGAATGCATGTCTAGTCATAGAAACGTTAATGTTAAAAAAATAAGGGGAAAAACAAACAGAATAAATGTTGAAATTAAAATTGTCTACCGTATTTACACAAATATAAACATTCTTGAGGTTCTGACTTTCCAGAAACCTATAATTTCTGGCCCAATACTCCAAAAATACTTTTAACAAACCTAACTTGTGACGTGTCCTCTTATTTCACTTTGATGTTGTTTTACTTGAATAATAGATCAAAAATAGTGGGGATTAGATCTAACCTTTTTGACCTCAGGGCCAAACTACATGATGTACACTTTACACTTACAAAGTTTAACAAGCTAAATGTTTAACAAATTAAAAATAATATGATACACAGTGACACTCTGGAAAACATTTATTTTGTACATGTGTAATCCTGCACATACAACACTGAATAAGGTAGTTGCTTTTATTACTATCAACTGTAATCTAATAATATATACTTTTAAAAACATAATAAATGTAAATAAATACAATTTTGCAGTGATAAAATAAATACATTTAGATAAAAATTCAAGTTACGTAATTAAAATATGTCCACAGTGACAGGCAAAACCAAAATTCCTCCGTTTTAGGGAACGTTTTCTCGAAGCGTAAATTTCTATGAAATACTTAATAGTATTTATATTTTATCGCTTGCATTTTTGTTAGAATCTTATTAGAATTTTCTATTTTGTGTCGTTTGAGATTTTTTCCTGCATTTTTGCACCAAGAATAAAGCAAAAATGTGAAGCATTTCATAGAATTTACGTTAGATTTATGCCATTAAAATAAATGTATAGAGATGGTAACTTTCATCTTCATTTGGCCATTTTAAGAACGTTTCCAACTTCAGTCAAAAGGCTTACTCAGCTGCTTCTTATTGGAGCGTGTGAACCCCTCAGTGTCACCTAGTGGTGCTTTGTGGTTCTGCTGCCCTCGCGGCCCAAAGTCACAGAACTGACATTTTTCTTGCGGCCCACTAGGTGGCGCTCGGGGCCCAACAATATTTGTAAATGTGGAAGAATACATCTCCTGTAGGCGGTGCTATGACTCCACTTGCTATGTCCATATATAGCTAGGGCTGAAGTGACTTCATATATTTACGATATATTTATACATTTAGATATACATTTAGCAACATTTTTTTGGATGTTCAACATGTCCACCAGGAGAAGGCGCAGAGAAAAAAGTAAATTAAAGCGAGGTATTTATGGAAATATGGCCACTAGGGACCATACTGAATATGTGCTCGGCTTTTAACACTAAAATGCGTTTAACACACACAAAGTGAACCACTGGACCACAACTGGACCACTGGACCACAAAAAAAGAATCTGTTCTAAGACTACAACCCCCAGGGTCCAGCCCCGGAAAAGCGGTGGAAGAGGGATGGTAGGAGATTATGAAAGAAAAATATTCAAATTATCAAAAAATAACACAGTAAAGTTGAGAAACGTACATGTGTCTTTCATCCTCCAAACCTAAAAAAATGAAAATGTGATTCAGTTGAGTTCTGAGTGATTTTATAGTAACACTAAAATATTAATGAAGGTTTACTAACTTGGTTTAGCTTTGGTGACGGTGAGTTGAAGAAATACTTGTTTCTTTCCCACAGAGCAGAAGAACCAGCCAGAATCAGTCTCCATCAGTCCAGTCATCAGCACAGTGAAGGATTCCACCCCGTCGTCACTGATCTGCACTGGTGCATTCTGGGATTTCTTTTTCTTCTTCACACCATAACACTTCTGATCTTCATTCTGATCTTTCATCCTGCACCACTGTTTCAGCTTCTGCTTCTGATCAGATCTGTAGAAACACTGAACGCTGATGTTTCCTCCGTCCACTGCTGAAACACGACTGTTCTTCACCCAAACTTCAGGAACTAAACACAGACAGAACAGTTCAGTAGTGAAGAGCTTTGCACAATTTTAGAAATTGTAAAAATCATCCACCTGACTGAACTTGGATCTTATATCCTCTAGTTTTCTTGGCATAGTTTCCTTTCACATCACCACAATGATATTTTCCAGACTGATTCTGCTGCAGGTTTCTCATAGTCGCAGTAAAGAGACTCTGATCAGGAAGATCAATCACTAACACGTTCCCCTCTGTCGTGTTTGTGTATGTTCTTGAGTGACCAAAGAGCCAGAACTTCTTCTTCAGTTTGTGTTCTGGATCATAATGACACGGGAGAGAGACGGATCCTCCAGTTCCGACAGAAACTTCATAATCACGTTTACCACCTAACAAACATATAACAGCAACACAGAACTCAATCAACCATCAATACCTAAAGTTAAATATGTCTATCGTTTGTATTTTGTTTTTATTGTCGGTTTCAGCCAGTGATACAAACTACAGTAACTTATTTTACAGAAACTACATTCCTGTACCAAGGTGATACATAAAAACAGACACGAACATGATCATTGAAAACAAAATGTGATGGATTTAAGCTTCTCACCTAAAACGCCCCAAAGAACAAATAAAATGTGAATCCCTGCCGTTTTTAAGTACGAGTCCATTTCTACGTGAATATTTCTTCCTTTCTTTCATACTGTATCTGTTGCTTTGAATCGTCTTTCTGTTTAACAGTCTTAAAATATGTTTAAGTGAAGTGAAACTTCACACAAGAGGCGTGAAGACAAAGTTCTTAGGTGGGAAAAAAAAAAAAAAAGAAAAAACACAACATTTGAATAGCCAACGTAGAATAGCCACAACACTGAAATGAAAAGAGTAAAGATTAAATAAATTGAGCATTTCAAAAATCATTTTAATTCTGCATCAACTCAAGTTTTAGAAATTAAAATGAAACATTTTCACATGATATACTAAATATGATATAATGCAAAAGAGCAGTATGGTGGAGGTCAGAAAGAGCCTTTAAAATCTTGAAAATTGCATATAGGTGAGTGAGAGATTGAATGTGTGCTTGTTCCTTTTTCTGATTGGTTGGCCACATTTCAGGGGGTGTGGAAACGCGAAGTTTGACTCAGCAATGAAAAAAAAATAAAGGTTCAAAAGAATAAATGGATGTATATTTTTGGCTAGATGCTTTAACTTGTACTTTCCCTTGAATACATTGAGAATGTTTACACCTCTATGATGGCTAAACTTATACCATAACCTAACTTACATGTAAATTAGGCTATGATACAAGTTTAATTTGACAATTAATTTGTCACATTTTTTCTTTCTTTCTGTGCAACAGATTTTGGAGTGAAGAACTTTATTGTTCCATCTGTTTTGTTTGACAGCAAAGATCGTGGTATAGTAAAGTTCTCAAGATGTATTTTCTTTAGTGTTAAAATGTTCTTTTAAATGTTAAAATCTTAAATGTTCTATACCTATTAACTGTTTGTTAACAGTATATATATATATATATACAGTGTATGCCTGTCTATATATAATATATACACAAATCTTAGAATTTGGTCTAGCTCAATGTCCGGTATCTTTGAAAATCAAATGAACACTAATTATTCTTCTTCAAGCGACATGAATGAATTCAAACACCTTTACCTACACGCAATATTAAAAATTTAATATTTAAAGTTTATAAATGAAATACATCACACAAATGCCACTGAATCCAGAATGTTTGCACAACAAGTACGAAACAATGACGAAATAATCTTTTCATCAGCTGTATGTAGTTTTATGACCAAAGAAAAAATATTTGCTTTAATAAGTTTGACATGGTAGTCACAAACATAAAACCTTTGTGATGGAACAGACGTGGCTCATAAGAAGGTCCAAATTTACCTTCTCTTGGGAAAAAAAGCTTGTTCACAAACTCCATCTTAAGACATGATGATTTGGAAAATACTATGGCAAAATTATTTCAATCTTGCATAATCAGCAGCAAAGTCTTCGCTTTAAAAGATTTCGTTCTTTTCAGGTTTTTTTTTTTGTTGCGATTCCACATCTCCATGGATATGATTTTGGAAATGTTGCTTCATTATAACATTTGAACATTTTGAGCTGGAGTGTTGAGGAAAATCATAGATGAGTGTTTGTAATTGCCTTCCCTCCATGGACTAACCTGCAAACCACAGAAAAGCGTTACTGTACACAAGATGTGTATTTAGCCGAGCGATCTTATTTCTGACACAAGGGGTCGCTAAAACTCTCCTGGCAAAATTTCAAGTTCAGATCATTTATAAGGCGCTTTTTTTCCCCACAATTTTACAATTTCACTATTTTTCACAATTTTAACTGTCTCAAAGCGCGCAATTAGAGTTTTGTTCCAAATAAACTCATTCCATTATTGTTTTTTTAAACACACCATTTCTTTAGCGTCCATTGATTCCAAACTAAAATTCACAAATTATTGGTTGTTTGATTTTTTTTTTAATTAACAAAATTGTACTTTTGTTTTGGCCTAATAATGCACGTACGTACTTTATTTTATATTTCTATATTTTTGTATGTGTGAGAACATATATGTGCGGAAATATAAAATATCTATATTTTCAAAGCAGATTCAAAAGCAATTTAGGATATTTTACTGCGTATGATTGTAAATCTTGGTTTTATTTGTTTTATTTATTTTATCTTGTTTTACTTGATTTTATTTTACTCTTCAACCGTAATGTAGATGTTATGTTTTACATTCCAATTAAGAATTATTAAAAATAGATTTTAGTGAAACAACATGTGGGAAACCAGAAATAACACTCACTGCAAGACTGCCGTTCATTTCATTAGCCTCTCTCTCTTTCTGCTTTCTACCTGCCAAACATCCACAAAAAGAAGCATTGAAATTTGAGAGCAATATGACAGAAAGAAATAATGCTATTAGTAATAACAATGTAGAGAGACATGTTGAAAAAAAATCTTCATATTAAATTTCTATATTGTATATTGTTGAAATATGAATTTGAAATAAAGAAAATGAAACTCACTAAATAGCTGCCACAACTTCCAAATGGCCAGAAAAGCACTTATCAGCAGCAGGACGATTCCGCAGACCACCAGAGGAGACTCCCACAAACGAAAACTGAAAATAAAGGTCAATTTATTAAAACACATTTAAAAAAGAACGATGACGCCCAATGAATGATGGAGAAGAACGTCACCTCGCAGAGTCAGTTGAACTCAACACAGCCGGAGAAACAGCTGATGTCATCGAACTCTGGACAAAAGATGCTGCAGAAATGCAATCAAATATGTTTTCATAAGATTAGTGCTGCTGAAATCTTTATAGTGGTTTATCATGTTGTTAAATGAGATTTTTTTTTGTACACATTTATATTTAAATTTACCTTTAGAAAGTAAAATCATATTCATACATTTAATTGACCCTTGTTATCCACTCACTAGCCATTATATTAGGTACACCGGTCAAACTGCTCGTTATCAAAAAATCCTAATCAGCCAATCACATGGCAGCACCTCAATGTGTTTTTACATGTAGACATGGTTAAGATCTGCTGCAGTCACACCATCAGAAAGCAGAAGAAAGGTAATTTAAGGGACTTGTAATGTAGAGTAACTGTTGTTGGTGCCAGACGGGCTGATTTTCGTGAGTTTCGTGATCTACTGGGATTTTCAAGCACAACCTGCTCCACAGCGACTGGTCGGACAAAAAATGAGAATATTCAGTGAGCGACAGGAGAATGGTCAAACTGGTTCTAGCTGATGGAAAGACAACAGTAACTCAAACAATCACTTGTTACAACTGAGGTCCACAGAATAGCATTGCTTAACGCACAATAGCACGTCAAACCTTGAGGCAAACTGGCTACGGCAGCAGAAGACCACACTGGGTGCCACCCCTGTCAGCTAAGAACTGGAAACTGAGGCTACAATTCACACAGGCTCACCAAGATTGAACAAAAGAAGATTCGAAAAACTTTGTCTGGTCTGATTAAGTATTTTGCATTGCGAGATTCGGATGGGGTCAGAATTTGGCGTCAACAAGTATGTTCCTATTCCGCCTGTATCAATAACAGTAAAGACTGATAGGGGTGGTGTAATGATCATGTCTACACCACCTCATATCTGAGTACTGTTGCTGACCATGTCCATGCCTGTATGACCACAGTTTATGCATCCTCTGATGGAAACTTTAGGACATTCCCTGTCTTCTTACAAGAAGTTCCCTGTCTTCTTACCCATAACGTACAAATCATCTGGGACTGAGTTTTTGAAGGAGTTCTGTACTCAAATAACCCAGAGTAGCCAGAACACAAATAGAGCATCTTTGGAATGCGGTGGAAGGGACGATTTGCATCACGCATGTGCTTGAATCACGCATCATTGAAAATCTCTGAGGAATGTTTCTAGTACCATGTTAGACCTTAGCCACATTGGATTAAGCCATTTCTGAGGACCAAAGAGGGTCCAACCTGGTACTAAGTAAGGTGTACATAGTAAAGCGTCAGTCTGTGTGAATACATCGTATCTATCCGCTAAAACGATACCAAAGAATCACGCAGAAAACGTTATGTTTACTGTTCAGTGTGACGTACGTGTTGTAGGCCGTGCGATGACAGACACCAGCACCGACACCTGGTGCTGCCCGGCTCCACACCAGTACCATCCCGAGTCTCTCATCTGAAGCTGATGTAGCGTCACGGTGAACATGCCCATCCGGTCATCTCGGATCTCGATGTTTTTCCCACTGAATCGCCCCTCAGAGTCCGTCACCATACACGGGTTCCGATGTCCACTGCGACACCACCTCTTCTCACTCAACCTGCAGACAGATCAAGCTAAATAACTAAACTGTTACTATTTGCATAATAGCTAGAGTAAGTCCAAGAGCATCAGATACCGGAGGCTTTTACTGTAGAGACACTGGAGACTGATGCTGCTTCGTTCTTCTGCAGTCACGGTGTTACTGGGCACTGACATTCCTGCAACAAGATGTGTGCTTTATTACATTCTTTTAGAATACTCTTCACTTTACAAGAAAAAATGTTAAAAAAAGAGAAAAACTACAGGCAATACATTGGGACATCAGTTTGTCTAGTCATCTATCAATCTGAATCAGAGCTTCTCAAACTTCTACCTACAATTGGCCAAAAAACTCAACAGGGACGTTGAAACTATCCCATTTAATCAATCTCATAAACTCCATGTCCCACAATTCCCATTTCAGGGCTTACTTATGGTCTGCAATAGAAAACACTTTATTTGAGACTTTGGAAAATGATTTTGGGGATCAAATATGTTATCAGGGTAGTGCCACAAATATCAAAAGTAAATTTCTAAGAAATGAAGAAAAATGCTTCACATTTACGTTTGTTTTTTTTTTTTCATTATTTTTTGCTTTTCGTTTGGAACTTCTTTTTTTCCGCTTCAGATTTTCTTTTTTTTCCCCCTTTTTTTGTTTGGATTTCTGGCACTTGCGTCACGTGGGGCCTTATTGGCTGGTGAGAATGTGATTGGCAGCTGCTTGACCAGGAAGTGGAAGAGGAGTTTAGTGAGCGAAACAAACATGTCTACTACTATTTTGAAGTAGTCTGCCACCACAATAATTTAGCAATATTGCGCAAAAATAACCCTTTAAACGCAGTTTATTGTATACTCATATTTAGAAAAAGCTTGCTGAACTAGTCCCACACTTCCAGATGAAGAAGCTGCCAATCACATTCTCACCGGCCAATCAGAGTAAGGGCTGCCCCCACTTAAATCTTGTGCCAAAAGTCCAGACAAAAAAAAGGAAATGAACAAAAAAGCCTGAAGCGGAAAAAGATGTAAAAAAAAAAAAAAAAAAAAAAACGAACTTACATGTGAAGCATTTTCGTTCGTTTCTTAGAAATTTGCGTGATATTTTGGCACTAATATACCGTGTTTACGTGAATATCAGCACCCCACTCACTTTCCAGGCAAAAAAAAAAGAAAAAAAAAAAAAGTTTTAATTAACGTTTCTCGTTCAATTACGTTAATATTCTCCTAAAAATACAATTTTTTCTTTTCTAACAAACCTAACTTATTTGAATAATGTATAACAAAAAGTCGATTCTAGTGGTCAAGACTTCATGTGTGAAGTGTGAAGAGGAAGGATTATTATCTCCTAAGCAGTGACCGAGCATTTGTGTCTGTTTCTTGGACTTTTTTTTACTCCTTGCCCACGTTCTTCATTTTCGACTTTTTCTGCAATGACACATTGGACTCGTTTGTAGCCAGTTGCGCTCAGCAAAACTCGAGGTCGTGGTTTGTAGTCTCTGTTTGTTGTAATACACCAATTTTGAAAAAAAGGGGGTGCTTATATTTGTGTAAATACGGTAATTCCATAGTCGAAAAAGTCCAACTTGGGATCTCAATCTAACTTGAGTACCTCTGCTAAGCAAAAAAGTGTTCTAAAAGCATCATGAAAAGCAAAAAGCTGTGCATCACACTGACCTTGAACGACATTGATATGAAGAGAAGCAGTGCTGTCAGAGACCCACATGCCCCCGAGCTCCACCCCGCACCAGTACCATCCCGACTCGCCCTCCGACACGTCCCGCACCGTCACAGTGAACACGTGCTGGGTCGGGTCATCAGCGATGGTCACCTTGCGCTTTCCACCGGAAGCTGCTTCTGGGTCGTCGGTGCGGGCCAAGCTGCTGCAGAACTCCCTCATCCGACCCTGGCAGAAGTACTTGACGTGGCTGGTGTACTGAGGGTTGTAGTGGCAGGGGATGGTGATGGACTGACCCTCCAGAACAGACAGATCTCCTACTGTGGTCACCGTGCTACAGGAACCTACAGCAAAAACAATTGTTCACTAAACTTCACAAAAATCACTGAACAGATGAGCACACAGACAGATGCTAATATTGGTCAAATGGATGGATGGATAGATGGATACATGGAGGGAAAGATAAATGGTAGGCAGACAGAAAGTGATAGATGGATGCATGTCTGGTAGACAGATTAGAGATAGGTAGATAGGTTGTGATGGATGGATAGATAGATGGATAGATAGATAGATGGATGGATGGATGGATGGATGGATGGATAGATAGATAGATAGATAGATAGATAGATAGATAGATAGATAGATAGATAGATAGATAGATAGATAGATAGATAGATAGATGGATGGAGGACAGAAAAACAGAGAGATTGATGGATGGATGGATGGATGGATAGATAGTAGCTAGCTAGCTTGATGAATGGACAAACAGACAGACAGACAGACAGACATAGATAGATAGATAGATAGATAGATAGATAGGATGAATGAATGGATTGATGGATGAATGGACAGACAGACAGAAAGACAGAGAGATGGATGGATGGATGGATGGATAGAGAGAGATAGATAGTAGCTAGCTAGCTGGAAAAAGCAAATGTTTTTGTCATATTTTTTCACAGCAGAATTGTAACTTTACAACGTATCAGATTGTCTGACTGACGTAAACTAACGGCTAAACTTTAACTTCCTGTACCTCCGAGTGCCCCCGAGTGAATGGATTTTAAAGAATGCTCAAATATTCCAAATCTTTTGAGATTGTGGCTGAAAGGATTGCACAACTTGAACATACAGTGAAAAGCAAATAGAGAGAAAAACTAACAAGAACAAAAGCAGCAAACGACTTTCAGGAAACATCCTTTGAAACGCCGCTTAAGGGAATTTGCAGATGTTTTTTTTTTCCAGAAATGAAGCAAATTGCATTTTCCAGTATCAATTCCTAAACAAAACGCAATCAACAGAATCAAAGCACACACAAAAAAAACGACAATAAAACTTGCAGCAAAAAAAATGCGTTGTAATAACCATGCAAAAAATGCGAGGAATTTAGGTCATCTAAAAAAAAATCCTGCACTTTTCTCATTAACTGTATTGCAGTGCTGAAACATCTTAAGCTTCTGAAAGTCAAAACTTTAGAACTTTGAACTATTTAGAGCAGTTCAACAACTGCAAACTCTGCATGAACCCTAAAAGAAATTTGGCTGCCGAACCATCAGTCTGCCTCATTTTTCGGAACTAAAACGTCAATTCAGAGCCGAGTGAGTGACAACTGACTTCCAGAAGTGAGGAAGAGACACTTACCTGGCGCTTGGTCAAGAATCAACAGAGCTAAAAGGAGCAGAAAAGACATCGCTGAGGTTGAGCGTGAGAAACTAGAGGTTGTTTCGGTCTAAGGCAGCTGTTGTGACCGGGAATGGTTCGGCTCTCAATCCCTTTTCTCCCTGGATAAACTATGTCCAGATGTTGGGGAATGTTTAACTGTTTGAGCGCCGCACGGCAAACCCACTCGCGTCAGGAACACGATACAAGCGGAAGGGAAACTGGCACAAATACTAGACTAGTCCAAGCAGGATTAGTACAAAATGTGCAGTATTTCTAGCAGTTGGTGGGGTTCAAGTTCAGATCTTGTTCACACCAGTTTTATGATTTGATGATAGTCTGAACAACGATGAACAATGGACATTTTTCTTTTTTTTAACAGCCTCGTTTTCCCTAATTTTTTTTTAACACAGATAAATAATGGACATTTTCCTCTTTAACCCTTTAAAGCACGGTACCAGAAAGAGCGCTTAAAACCTTTTTTTTTTTTTTCAAACGAACGTAATATTTGGCATCAAACTAAGAAAAAAAAAATGTATAAATATGAAAATAAAAATGTTTTAAAATAATGCAATAAAAATTAATAGAATGAAAACAAAAATCAAAACATTGACATGTTTCCGGGCATATTCAAGAATACCACCAGACACAACTTTCTATGGAAGAAAAAAAAAAATTTCGGGTAAAAATATTGCCCCGCCCCCGGTAGATAAGATTTTTGATATTTGGGAAAAATGTTGGACATTGGACAATACAAACTGCTCTGGAAGCCTAATTAAGCAGTAAATTGGCGCCACCTGGTGTTCCAGCATCAAATTATCTAAAAGTAAACAGTGGGAAAAAAAAGTGAAAAATATTTTTTTTGAAAACCCATTTAAAAAAATCATTGAACAAAGCGTGACATTAAAGGGTTAAAGACTTATTTTTTTGTGTTAAAGACGTCTTTGCGTTGGTCCTGAACTAAGAAAAGCGCTATATAAATAAACTTGAACTTGAACTTGATAAAGTTGGAACATCGTTCCCGAATCGTTGTAGCAACTGGGTGAACTGATGGCGGCCAATCTTAAAAGCCCTTGGCAAATAACGTTTGTTTAAGTTGTGATCATAAAGTGTTGCAGACCTTTGCAAAGCACCGTACCACACAACAG
>MU204248.1:1430075-1440199 GCA_017309775.1 Paedocypris sp. Pulau Singkep
TATAGTCATATAAATGTACAGTGACATTATAGCAACTTCCTATCCAGGGCAACACGCATTTATAAATCTATTCAAAATGTACAATAGTGCAATATATTGAACTATGTCTGTTATATATTGAACTTAACTGCTCTGCACCATTAGAAAAACCTGCAATAATTGCATCTTTCGTGAAGTTACTCCAACAACTTTAAGGAAAGCGTTTATCGTTCATCCTGAACCACCGTCCAAAATCCACAAACTAAAAAGCCCTAAAAAATGACCAGTACTAACAGTTGCTTTGAGATTGTTGCACTTTAAAAAATAAAACCGAATAGACAAAGAATCATAAACACAAACGGCATTTATTACCACCATTTTTTCCTGTCATCTTTAGGCCACGGCAAAATCATATTCATGACACCATGTGTTTGAGACACACGTTTACAAAAGTTTGGGATCCCTTGAAATGTCCTTACTTTTGAAAGAAAAGCACTGCTTTTGTCAATGAAAATCACTTTAAACTAAACACAAACACACTCTATACATTGCTAATGTGGTAAATAACTATTCTAGCTGTAAATGTCTGGTTTTTATTACAATGTTTATGCTAAGTGTGTCAGAAGAATAATGGATGATTGAAAAAGCCTTGTTTGATCATGTTAGCACTGCTGGAAACTGTTTAGCTGGTTAAAGAAGCTAGAAAACTGACCTTGCTTTGAGTAGATTGAGAATCTGGAGCATCACATTTGTGGAGTCAAACGCTCAAAATGGCCAGAAATAGAGAACATTCATGAAACTCGACAGTCTATCCTTGTTCTTAGAAATGAAGGCTATTCCATGCAAGAAACTGAAGATTTGACCCCAGACTTTTGAACGGTAATGTACATGGAAAAGCGATCATTTAAAATAATGACTCGTGAGACAATTCTGTTAATAACAAGGCTTTTAATGTGATGTAATAACTTTCAGAAACATTTGAAAAGTAGAAAAACGAACATGATGATAATTTGGTCAGAAATTGTTTTTCAGGAATTTATTGAAAGAAAAAAAAAGGTGAAACTTGAGCATCTTGAAATTAGGTCTTCAAGCCTGTAAAAAAAAAAACAAAAAAAAACAAAAGCAATTAAGACTTAATTAAAAACTGAAGACATTTATTAAACATAAAGGCCATGTTATAAGGACACAGAGAGAAAAGATGTTAACTGATTTAATTAAAATATACTTCCTATTACAGTCATCATAAACATCATAATTACATCATGCATGCATAAAAACACATAAAACATCGTGCAAAAAGTAAACAATTTTGTTCCGAGAAAAATTCCTAGGCATTATTAATAAATTAATTATTCTTACAGATTTGTTCTTCATTTAAACCCTAGTGTGTGTTTGTGTGTTGATTCGAGGAAATGTATATATCAAGCGTGATTTAATATCAATGGCTTAAAAATTGTTCAGTAAATCTAGCGTAGCTTCAGAAACCGGTGTATAACGTTTATTCTGTTAACAGAGCTAATCATTTTTTCCTCAACTGTACATAATACTCTTCTACCTTGGAAGGTAAAATTTTATTACGTTTAATGGTGATTTTTTTTCTTTAGAACACTTTTAAATAACATTATATTTTTCATTCCATTCATTTAAATTTAAAGCAAAGAGTAACACAGTATGTGTTATTATTGCTGTTTGCTGTTTGACTTGTTGTCAAGGTTAAATATTTAAAATAATAAAATATTCAGAAAGAATTGTGAAAAGAAGCGTGATCTTTATTCTAATTCTAAATTATCGTGATTTTCATTTCACGTAATATTCTACAGTTAGCAAATTTTTCCCACTGCGGGATTATTAACGTTCATCCTATCCTGTTTAAATGACGTGCAATGGACAAGTCAAAATTATAATGAACTTTAATAATAATAATAATAATAATAATAATAATAATAATGAGTATTTGTAAGGCGCTTTTCACAGTTTTAACTGTCTCTTAGTTAAAATTAAAGTTAAAATTAATGTTAAAATTAACTTTAATTTAGAAAACACATTGGAGGTCAGTGCAGTGCGTGTGTGTGTGTGTGTGTGTGTGTGTGTGTGTGCGTGCGTGACACCCACCTGCTTGAAACTAAATTTATCCAACAAAATTGACGACCACTAGATGAAGCACAGTGTGAGCGAACAGGAAGTCGGCGAAGGCTCGTTCAGGAGACACGGTCAGAAAATCCCCCTTATTCTGTGGGTTGATCTGGATGCGAAGACAAACTGCACACAAACACACACAATCAATCAACTCTCAGAATATTTTAATAATGCCATGACAATTGAAACTCACAAATAAACATTAAGCAAATAAACACTGTGTAATAATGAGAATTTTTTAATAATAATAATGAGTATTTGCAGACATGTATACATAAAAAAGAGCAAAGGGTGTGTGTGACATAATACTGAGAGAGCTTGTGTGTGTGTGCGTGTAAAAGTGTCAAACTAGTTATCAAACTGTCAAGTTCGTTGTTGTTGTTGTTGTTATTGTCATCACTAACTGATGGACCCTTCCTTGTAGACACTACCGTTGCTGTAAAATTGTATCACACATGCAGCGTATATCCGTTAATTGTAATCTTATCTTATCTCATCTTATCTTTCTAAACACAGGCAAGGATTTTTGTTTGAAGGTTACTTTGTCTTTTTTTTTGTAGGGAACAAAAATTAATTTTTCCAAGAGGATGAATAAACATTTAAGTTACTATATAATGTGTGTGTATACGTGTGTGTCTATGCGAGTGTGTGGTAATTAAAATGTCAAGTTCGTCATTACTATCATCAGTAACCTTGCAGACACCATTGTTGCTGTAAAGTTGTAAATATGTAACACACATATGTTCAGTGTACAACATTTCTAAACATTGGCAACGATTTTGTCCTATTTTATTTACATGCCATCTTTACTAATTTGTATATAGCGACAGCGTATATATTTTGACATCGAATGTACGGAGTGTGTGTGTGTGTGTGTGTGTGTGTGTGTGTGTGTGTGAGAAAGAGAGAGAGAGAGAGAGAGAGAGATACAGAAAGAAAGAGAGAGAGAGAGACAGAGAGAGAGTGAGTGAGAGAAAGTGAGAGAGAGAGAGAGAGAGAGAAGGAGAGAGAGATACAGATAGAAAGAGAGAGAGAGAGACAGACAGACAGAGAGAGAGAGATAGAGAGAGAGAGAGAGAGAACACAAAGACAGACAGAGAGGTTAGTGTGTGTGTGTGTGTGTGTGTGTGTGTAAAAGCGTCAGATTAGCTTATACATTATATAGAAAAAAAGCAAAAAATAAAAAAAATGCACAAACTAAAAGCTCGTGCGTATTCTCATATGTTATAACGGAGGTAATTACCGGCGAGTATGAAGGATCCCACACACGAGATGAATCCGGACAAGAAGCTGTTGAACGGAAACGTCCCCACCAGCAGACAGTACAGGAACTGAAAGACTCCGGTGAGCAGGATATACAGCAGATACGCGTCCACCACCTTCAGCCGGATCGACGTGCTGCTCCTGTACTCCTCCACGAAGCGAGAAACCACCGAAAACACCGAGTTCGACATGATTCCGCTCGGCGTGGCGCGCAGATCAAACAGCGACGAAATGACTGACGTGTAAAACTGAGAGCGACAAGGGCGGGTGCGCGCGCAAAAAACGCCGGCTGAAACACCATTCGGAAAATTAGTTCCGTCCAAAATACAGTACGTATGTCAAAATAACATCAGTAATTGAAAAATAATACCGATAATTACCTGTAATATAATATTAAATATAAAATGAGATAGCGATTGATTTATCAAATTGTGTAATTGTTTAGTATAATTGTAAATCATATTATATACTAATATCCAGACTGTCGAGTTTTTTTTAAACGGTGATGGCGTATTAAAAAGTAAAATGATGTTCACTATTTAAGTTAAGAAATTAATTATTGGATGCTGTGAAGAATTAATAAAAATATATTTTAATCTACAGAATAATAACACAATATGCAAAACGTGACGCTTGCATTATTCGACAAAAGCAAAAACAAACGTTAACGTGTATACAAATGAAACACAATAAAAACACTTTAAATGTAAAGACGATACGCTATACACAGAAGAGTTTAAGATGAACAACTTGTTTCATAACTATATTCGACCCCGTCCCTTTAAAAAATGACGTCACTGTTACAAAACAAACAGAATTTGAAGCGGCTCCGATGCGGAACAACTCCAGTAGTGAGCAAACACTTTTAAACATGTCACCTTCTTTCCAGGAGTCTTTTTAAAAACATGTTTCTGGCTGATGGCTCCTGTCAACGCTGCCATGCAAGACGAGACTGACGTGGAGTGCGTATGATCACATTTTGACATTAACGTCTCGTGTATTGTTTGTTTTTTAATATGGTGTGCTTTTAAAGTGTTTGAAGTTCCTTTTGCTTTTTTTTTTAGTCTTGAAGCGCGTTTATTATTTTAATCGAGATCGGTAATTTTTTCAGGTTTATGTCATCGCTGTCATAGGTTGATTACACAACGTTACGCGCAGTCACGCTGAGTTATTACGTCACCATTATATTGAGTGTTTTATTGTCATATCTTCGTTAAATACGTTTTGAATTCAGTCGTGTCCGTTTTATAATTTGAACACTTTTGAGGTGTTTGATAACTGCCAAAATGTGTTACGTTTAGCAGCAATATTTTAATAATAATGATAATAAAGATTCAGTAAAGTAAACTTCAGTTAATTTTTAATAATAATAATAATAATAATAATAATAATAATAATAATAATAATAATAATTGAACCTTTATTAGTCCCTCAGTGGGGAAATTTTATACATTATAGCGCTTTTCTCAAATCACAGACCAAATCAAAGCCGCGGTATGTGTATGTATGTGTTCACTGACTTGAACTAAACTATCAATTTCAATAGAATTTATATTAAAATTAGGAGGAGACTGAAAATACATGGAGTGAAGATTGGAGCTGAAGATTAGAGTTGGTACTCATTTTGTTTTAGAAGACGTTCATGTCATAACTAGTTTTTTTTTTATATTATTAATTTGATTAAAAATGTTATTATTTATCTTTATTATTATTGTCAGCTTTATAGAGTTGTGAATAAGATTAACATAATTAGTTTGTAGCTTGTAGTGCTTGTGTGCTGTAATGCTGTGTTGTATGTATGTGAACTGTAGATACTGTATGTGAACATAAACGTACACGACTAACTTACTGGATTCTTTTCCATCGCTGTGTTTGTCTGGCTGCTTTAGGCCCAGTTCTGGAAACTGGTGGTGGTGGCCCTCATGGAGACCCACGTCCATGTCACTGCTGAAAAGCACTGAAGCAAAGATTCTGGCATGTAAGATTTAAAGTTCAACCCACCTTTACGTCAATTTTACACTTGTTTTGTTCGTTACGGTGTGATAAGCTATAGCACTTCCACGTGTCGGTAGGTATCCGCAATGAAGTCTGGTCCAGGTTTGTGACTTTGCCAGATCAGAACAGAATATGGACCCTAAAACTCATCAACAAGACCCAGAGACCCCCCAGAAAAGGTAAAGCTGCAATTCGCTTCATTAGGGTTGAGATATTCTTTACCTGTGTGTGTCACTCAAGTTCAAGTTCAAGTTTATTTATATATTATTTATATTACAAAAACATGCAAATCCTCAAGTGAATGCATTTATTAAACAATTACAGCACAATAAAATGTTTTTCGTAATATATATTTACAGTATATGTCATTCATCATTATTCCATTAGTGGCATTATTTAATAGATTTTAGATTTTTGAAACATATGCTTAATATAATGTTTTACTGTTACATAAGTATTGTTTTTAATTATCAATTATCACTTTTAGAAATCAATTGCGGTAAACAAACAAACTAGAAATAAACAAACATTATTATTATTAATAATTCATACATAAATACATAAGTACACATATACATTCATACATACACACTGTACATACATGCATGCATAATAGCGAGTCACACCTCGTTCAAAAATAAAAATAAAAAATATTTACATGCAAAGACTGCACTGTTATACATTAAAAAATGATACACAGAAGTAACTTTTAAAGCTTTTTATTTATATACGTATGTATATAAAATATTTAAATATTTATAAATATAAAATTTACGCTGCTAATTCTGCTACACTGAATGGTTTTCAACAATGACACTAGTTATGGTCATGAAACAGCATTTTAATAGCATTCAGGTCGGGCGTAGGACTAAGCGACTTTTTTTTCAGCCTTTAGGTGGCGCTAAACCCGTTGTTTTTATTTCATTTTTATTTATTACATTTTTGGATAATTTTTATTTATTACATTTTTGGATAATTTTCAAGTTTCCAAGTTAGCTGGAAGGACGAATGGACATGATGGAAAGACATCATACATTAATTTTTCAGACAATTTTTACATTTTTTTTTTTTAGTTAAACAGCACCTGACCTTTACATTTCCACCACCATGGTTTATTGTTCATTGTATGTTCTTTTCCTGAAAGCTGGTGGTACCTTATTGGATATAATAGATTTCACTGTTTATTTCGTCCTCAAAATTTTATCCCGAATGTCTTGGAGATAATTAAGATGTTTTGTCAAAATTGAGACAAACTTGTATGTTCTTTTTGTTTACAACGAGGTCTTTAGTTCTTACACTGCAAAAAATGGTCATGAAAAAACAAGGAAATAAAAAGCAAACGTAAATAAGTAAGTAAAAAGAGAGAGTAAAAAAAAAACAAGAGTAAAAAAGACTTGAATCAAGTAAAATTATCTGCCAATGGGGTGAGAAAATTTTACATGGTAAAACCTCTTGAAACAAGCAAATAAATCAAGTCAAGTCAAAGTCAAAGTCAAAGAAGCTTTATTGTCTTTTACTCTTAATTCTAAGATATTGTATTTATCTTGTCTAGAAAAAAACAAGATTTTTTGTCTAATTTCAAGATCTTTTGGCTTCATTTTTTCAATTCATTTCTCGCAGTGTAGTGCTGTTTATCATTATTGCTTATTTTCCGTGTAGCTACTCAGACGCCACTAGTGATGGTCCATGGATTCGGTGGAGGTGTGGGCCTGTGGATCCAGAACCTGGACGCCCTGAGTAGCTCTCGCCCCGTCTACGCCTTTGACCTGCTGGGATTCGGCCGCAGCTCCCGTCCTTCCTTCCCATCGGACGCCGCAGCAGCTGAGGAGCAGTTTGTGTCTTCCATAGAGCAGTGGAGAGAGTCTGTAGGCCTGGAGCGCATGATCCTGCTGGGCCACAGTCTGGGTGGATACCTGGCCACCTCTTACACCATCCAGTATCCAGAGAGGTGCCCATCATCTGAATCACAGCATCCCCTCACGTGTTCTACATGGTCTTCTCTGTCCTTCAGGGTCAGTCACCTGATCTTGGTGGACCCGTGGGGCTTCCCTGAGCGCACCCAGCCTCAGCTGCAGGATTCTGGGCAGCAGGGGTCAGAGATAAAGCGGGTGACTCCGCCACGATGGGTCAAGGCTCTGGCATCGGTCTTCAGCTTCTTTAACCCACTGGCTGTCATCCGAGCAGCAGGACCAATGGGTGAGAGATCTTATCTAATCTGTTATGGACCAAGAAATATCATCCTTATTACGTTTTTGAAAACCCATAACGGCTGTAGTTCCCAAATGGCGGAAGCTACTTTGTTGAACATGGTGTCATTAGTAAAACAACATCTAGTTTTCCAAAACGTCAAGAAATAATCTTTTTATCGTTGACTGAAGCAACGATACATACCGTACATCGAGCAATTAAAAGTTTCCAATAGTAGCCTGTGCAAGCAGATGTAGATGCATATTAAATTATTATAGTAAAATAAATGTATAATATTCAATAAAATAAAATTCAGTTTTTGGGATAAGAGCCTGTCTCCATTAGACGCAGGTCTCTATTAAACACCTGGCCATCTGAATAATTTTTTTTATTTAATTTTTTAATTTTGCATAAAAATGTTCTCAATTATATTAGTATTACACAGCATATTATTAACATTGTATGAGGTAAAATTATTGATGAAACTGTTCATAACTTGAAAAACAACTTAAAGGAATTTAATAAAAAGGAATTTGAGGAGCTTCTATGTAACTAGATAAAAACTCCAAAAATCTGTGGTATTTGCAGTTGCTGTGGTTTCTGTGTTACTTGAATTCAAAAATTCTGCGTTGGCTCCTGATCTCTAGGGTCTAAGCATTCAAACAAGGTACAATAGTCTGTGCATAAATTAGCATAATTCACATAAATATGTAAATGAGCTGGTTAAAGGCCTGCGGTCCATACCAGGGTAATTATGGGTTTTGTGTACGGACACGTATCAGTATTCAGTTAAAACAACAGAAAACTACAAGTACAATTGTACAAATAAGTATATTGGACAATTTAAATATTAAAATGTTCTTGGACAATGTAAATGTTAAAGTTACACGTTTTACACAGAGGAACGTGCTGTTTAAACTATCACTTATGAAATATTGTTATCTAATAAATCAATATGATCACACGCAGACCAATCTGTTGTGTTCCTCTGTGATGAATTATAAACTTTTTAAATCTTGGAACATTGTAAAATTTCGTGTTGGCGGAATTGACATTACGGGTGATGCTGAGTATAATTTAAAATGGTAATTTAATCTATATATAGGGTGTAATCAGATTCGGCCATACGGAACAGAATAGTAGGCTACGTTAAAGAAGATGAGGAAGCTGGGAACAAGACTGTGTGAGAAGAAATGGCCTCCATTCTTAGGACCATTTGTCTACATTGCTTAGATACATGCAAAACAAATGTAACTAGAATGTTCTACTTTTTTAAAAACTAAATCAGATAACATATTCTAAAAGAGTTAAAGAGTATGTATTCCTTATTTAAGAAACCTCTTAGAAAATACATTTTGCCTAAAAGGAAATGTCTCTTAACTTCTTATCAGTATTGTCATTATTTAATGGATTTTATATTTTTCTTACATATGTGCTTTCTATGGTAATGTTTTACTGCAAATTAAGTGTTGTTTTTAATTAGCATTATTAATTGGCTGCAAGTTAACAAACAAGCAATAAATACATGTTGCATACATTATTATTATTATTATTATTATTATTAAATAAATAAATACCTACACATGCCAAAATTTACAAAAGTGAACATTTAAAAAAAAAAACAAATATATATTTTTTTTTTAACAGTTTCAGAAACGATTTGAATATTGTAAATGCAAAGAGCGCTAATCCTATACTATAAAGCAGTAGAGCACAATTGTGTATTATTTGTTTTTACATTTTAACAATAAAGTTTTAGATAGTTAAAGATTTTATTTCTGTATATATATATTCGTTTAATCGCCACTTTAATTTGAACTATATATGGATATACTTTAACTTACACACTCTGATCGCTGCAGTGTTTGTGTGCAGGTCCGGGTCTGGTGAACCGGTTCCGTCCGGACTTCAAGAGGAAGTTTGAGGATCTGTTTGATGACGACACCATGACGCAGTACATTTACCACTGTAATGCTCAGAGCCCCAGGTACCACCACACGGACCCCCAGCTCGGGCTCCCTGGAGCAGAACTGACTCCGTCTCCCCCCACAGCGGCGAGGTGGGCTTCAAAGCCATGTCCGAGTCTCTGGGCTGGGCCCGGCGTCCCATGCTGCAGCGCGTCCCATTGCTGCCCCCGTCCAGTCCCATCAGCCTCCTGTACGGATCCCTGTCCTGGGTCGACAGCTCCACCGGCTCCAGAGTGGCTCAGATCCGAGGGCAGGGCCCCACAAGTGTCATCGTGAGTGACATCACGGGTTATAGATGAAAGCGCCAATTTTTTGTGCACTTTGAGATATTTTGTGCACTTTGAGATACTTTGTGCTCTTTGAGAAATGTTGTGCGCTTTGAGATATTTTGTGGCTTTGAGATATTTTGTCTCTTTGAGATATTTTTTTGAAATATTGTGTGCACTTTGAGATACTTTTGTGCACTTTGAGATATTTTTTGAGATATTTTGTGCACTTTAAGAAACTTTGAGATATTTTGTGCACTTTGATATATTTTGTGTGCTTTGAGATATTTTGTGCACTTTGATATATTTTGTGTGCTTTGAGAGATTTTGT
>MU204248.1:1453810-1475129 GCA_017309775.1 Paedocypris sp. Pulau Singkep
GAGAGAGAGAGAGAGAGAAACAGAGAGAGAGGGAGAGAGAGAGACACAGAGAGAGAGAGAGTGAGTGAGAGAGAGAGAGGGAGAGAGAGATACAGACAGAAAGAGAGAGAGAGAGGGAGAGGGAGAGAGAGAGAGAAGACTGTAGATTAGGTCTATCAGAAGGTAAGCCGGTGACATCATCAGCACAAGCATCTGAGTTCATACTGCTGTTTCCATCCGTCGTCGCGTCTCACGGGTGTAAAGTCAAGAACAAAAGAAGGGTGGAACAGGGAAGAGACAGAGAGGGAGGAGAGAAGCAGATACTGGAGCCAGAGGAGATTATGAAATCAACATGGAAATGACTCACTGGACAAAAACCAGAAGATCTCTCACACACACACACACACACACACACACACACACACGTTCATCAGGACACACATGGCACATTCTATTCTGTCTATCTCTCTTTAGCTCTTTAGATCTGCCCTTCTACACACACACGCACACACACACACACACACACACACACACACGCACACACACACACACACACACACACACACTTCAGGCCTTCAAAGCTGTATAGGCCAGACAAGGGTCCCCACAAGTGACCATAAGTCCCCACTTTGACCCGGTACCGTGTTCTTAACTCCTTCCGAACAGGATTGAAGAACACAAAAGCGCAGTGGCGTGAAACCAATTCATGAACTTTGAAAAAAAAAAAAAACAAGCAAAGAATGAGAGGAAGAGGCCAGGAGAGAACACGAGGCCAAGGAGGGAGGGAAGGAGAGATTTATGTGAGTGCTGGGTCAGCGGAGCAGAGAGACAGGAAGAAAGCGGAGGAGAGAAAAGAAGGGAAAAGAAAGAAGCTGTCGGGGTGTTTCGAGGGAATGGTGGAATGCTCTCTCTCTCTCTCTCTCTCTCTCTCTTGCTATTTCTCTCTCTGTCTCTCTTGCTCTTTCACTCTCTCTCTCTCTCCCGCTCTTTCTCTATCGTTACTCTTTCTTGCTCTTTCACTCTCTCTCGCTTTCTTTCTCTCACTCACTCTCACTCTCTATGTCTTTTGAGTTCTCTCTTTTTTTTCTTTCTTTCTTTCTTTCTTTCTTTCTTTCTTTCTTTCTTTCTTTCTTTCTTTCTTGTCTTAGTTCCTCTCTCTTGTCTTTCACTCTGGCTCTCTGACTCTCTTTCTGTCTTTCTCTCTCTCTTTCTATTTCTTTCGAATTCTCTCTCTCTGTGTCTCGCTCTCTCTCTCTCTCTCTCTCTCTCTCTGCCTTAGTCCTTTTCTCACTCTCTCTCTTTCTCCATGTCTCACACACACACACACACACACACACACACACACACACACACACACACACTCTCTCTCTCTCTCTCTCTCTCTCTCTTTCAAACTCTCTCTCTCTCTCTCTAGCTTTCTCTGTTTTAGTACTTTTCTCTCTCTCTCTCTCTCTCTTTTTTGTCTTTCTCCACTTTCTTTTAAGAGTCCATTTCTCTCTTCTCTCTCTCTCTCTCTCTCTCTCTCTCTCTCTCTCTCTCTCTCTCTCTCTTTCTGTATTATTCTTTTTCCCATTCTCTCTCTCTTTCTCTCTCTCTTTTTCTGTCTTATTCTTTTCCCCATTCTCTCTCTCTCTCTTTTCCAACCCCGGCAGGAGTTACAGCATAAACCGGTGTTTGCTGAGGATAAGACGCAGACGAGCTGGGGCAGACTGATCCGATGCCCCGAGTGGAAACTTGCACCATCGTGATGTTTGGCATTCACCTGTGAAATACTCCAGACTACGACGTATCAGAGTTTCCCGGTTTAGATCAGAGAAGGTGTGTGTCCTCCAGGCTCTCACCTTCACACCAGGGGTTGAACAGCATGTAGATGTCCTTCTCGGGGTCGTGCGGGGTGGTCTCGCCCGTCTTCACACACTGGGCCACCACACACAGCTTATACTTCCCGATGACGGCGGAGGCGGGCGAGTGGACCGACAGCTTGACCCTGTTGACGTTCTGCTCCACGATCTTGGCCTCCCAGCCTTCGTCCTGGAGCTCGTCCACCAGCGGGACGGTGATGTGCGTCCCCTTGGACACCAGAGGAAGAGGCCCTGAGGACATCAACACGTGCTTTAGGGCGCGGCTCAACTTGATTATAGGAGAATGTGTGGAATCTGATCCCAGGTTTGGAGATCTTATTGTGCAAGGGAGGCTCCCTGTGCGTGCTTCTGCTGCCACGTCAGAAATGACTTCACCATCAAGCAACTTCTGGACTTTCTTCTATAAACAAGCCGATGAATAATCTTGTTCTTTACAGAAGTGTTTAATACACACAATCATGAAGTGTCCGGATTGAAACAAGGAGCTGGATTGTGACCAGAATAAAGTTTAACCAACCAAAAACATGCTTAATTAGCATTATTTAAATTACACATTAACGTGATTTATCATACTCTAGTACAAGAAATACTTCATTGTTTCATTTAATTGGTTTGGAATATTGTTACTGAATTGCAATATTATATTATAAATTTATAAACATTTTTAATATATGATGGGCGTATTAAAATATGAGCATTGTTAAATAACGAACACAAATAATAATACTAAGACACATTATTTAAATTTTAGATCAGTTTTGCAAGTTTATAAATATTTGGGTCCTTTTTATTCACTGTATATGCATAGTTATTTGTAAAACTGGGTGTTTTCGTTTAATTAACTTTTCTTGTTTTATGTACTGTATGTATACTGTATGTTTTATGTATGTATATATGTACACACACACACACACACACACACACACACCTGTCTTCAGTTCCAGGTGAAGCTTGTCTGTATTTTGGTTGAAAGGTCGGGAGAGGTCAAGCATTATTTGGAAATTCTGGCCTCTGCGGATGATGAGCTGGTCACTGCGGTACTGGTCCGTGTGATGCTCCTGTCTGTTCTTCTCACATTTCCCGCTCAGCAGATCCACAGATTGCACAGTTAGAGACAACTCTGATGGAGAGGAGAGAGAGAGAGAGAGAGAGAGAGAGAGAGAGAGAGAGAGAGAGAGAGAGAGAGAGAGAGAGAGAGAGAGAGAAGAAAGAAAGAAAGAAAGAACAAGGATAAGAAATACTCAATTTAAGAAAGATTCTTCATTTAGACATCCCACTTTACTTAGGGCAATAAATGTATGCATAAAATAACAATTAAACAGGGGTTCTAGTCAATGTACATAACAGTTATCTTTACTTTAAATAAATACTGAGTCAAATTGCCAAAATGTGCTATAAAAGTGAAAAAATATGGCTGCAATTATTCGTCCTTACTTATTCACCAGATTAATGAATTGAATGAATATTTTGAATAGTGAATATTCCACCCTGTAAAAATGTACATGAAAAAATCTTGCTTGACAAGACGTCAAATGGTCTTAAATAAAAACGCGACTTGGAATTTTTTGCAGTTTAAGGCATTTATAACAAGCGACAATATTCCTGCCAGAAATCCACGAAGTGCCATTTTTTCCCCTACAATTTCCACGTTGAACGTTTTAAAATCTGAATTCTGTCTAGTGTCTAGCGTTTAGCAATGCATATAAAGTGGAGTAAGTAAATGTAGAATGACCCAATTTCATTATTTAATCATTTTCTGCATAGCTGTTTGTTTTGGGAAACTTTTATTTTGAAAAACCCACGTCACTCACGTTATGTTGTGCTACCTGAAAGGATTGGAGAAAAAAGGAAAAACGAACGCATGGTAATCTTTGTTCAGGAAAAGTTAGTAAAAGTTTGATCAAACTCATTTAGCACCCTCCGAAGTGGCACAAGGTCAGTGAATAAAATTTGTGGTTTTGTGTGTGTGTTAATTTTCAAGATTCTGTTATTTAAATGTTGTATTTCCGTTTATTTTCGTAAATTTTAGTTTTTAAATAAACAAAGAAAACCCATCTGTGCAATCGTGACCATCTATTCGAGGGTATGCTACATGAACGTAGAAAGCTTCCTCACTCTCGAGCTCCGTGTCCGTGCTGAGGGGCAGAGGAAACACGGGGGTCTCTTCACTTCCAGCGACCCCAGCATCCTTCCCGCTTTCCACCTCGTAGGAGCTCTGTCTGCGGAAACAACACGGGCAAACCTTCCTCAGCCAGCGGCAGCATCCGCCCTCCTTCTTCCTGCTGGGAGAGGCCGCGGGGGTCTCGGGGGCACTGACGCCATTACTCGCCGGTCCACCGTGAAAGCGTCCGTCTCGCACTGACTGTCTTTCACCGGGCATCCTGGAAGACATCGGGAGGAACGTTCCATCAGACTGAAAAAAATTGCTTCAAAAGGCCTAGTTCCAATTTCTTGAGGAGTAAGAGAATAGACAACAAAAATGCTCACGTTTAAAGGATAAAAATGATATACAGTATAATGTATGTATAACACTAATACTATATATTTTTCAAGTTCAAATTCTGAGCATATCTAAGGCGCTTTTCACAGTTTTGACTTTGGATTAAGAAAAATACTGATTTTCATGAATTCAATCTACTCAATTAACTATTATTTAGTCTCATTTATTCCTTATCAATAGATATTAAAGGATTACATTCATTCTATTTTAAACCTGCCATTTAATATATTGTTTATCATCATATTTTAATAGCAGTGGTTTAAGGTACCCGGGAAAGTGGACTTTATTACTTTTACTTAAGTATTTTTGGCTACTTTGTACTTCTACTGAATTTTTAAAATATAAGCAATAGTTACTCTCTACTCGACTACACTATTGATTGAGTGTATGTTATCTTTACTTCACTGTGTTATTCCAAACATTGTAATATGTCAGCATCTGTTTCTGACGCGGTTAATTTCTTCGGCTGACAAATTATCGCCATCTGCAGGACGCTGAAAGTACTGGATGCTATTGTTGAGCTAAATCAAGTGAACATGAATTAGCTGATTTGAGTTTGACCGAGACTGACTTTTTTTTTTTATCTGCTTTGTTCTGCAATTTTGAAACACTGGGGCCAAATTTGTTTTCTATTTTAGGAACTAAAATCTAAATATTCGGAAATAAAAGAGTTTTTAGAATAAAAACGTAAAAACATGTTTTTCCCATTTCTCGTTTTTTGAGCCTAAATTCAGTACGAGTAAAATACCCAAGTTCTTTTAAACTTGGTAACGTTACCACTTTTACTCAAGTCTTCGTTGTAACTTGTAATGAAGTAATTTTTACATTACAGAATACATACTTTTACTCAAGTATGGTTTTCAGGCACACTTAACACCTCTGATAATTGGAAGTTCTGCCACCCAAGCACTGAAGGTTTGAATCCCAGTCCGTTGCGTTTACCAACAGCTTAAGGCTGCCCACTGCTCCGGGTTTATCTGTGTCACTACACTGAATAGTCAAATGCAGAGCGCAATTTTGATACAATCCCTAGTGGCCATATATTGTGATTGGACCTCACTGTGTGTGTGTGTGTGTGTGTGTGTGTGTGTTTCTACGGTGGGCATCTGCATTCTTTCCGCAGCTGTATAATCTTAATTGCCACATTGGGCATAAACTTGAGCAGTGTTTAAAGAGAAGCCATTTTCCCAGCATTCTTCTGTCTGGCTTCTTTTAAACAGCCACTAAATATACAGCAGTGCATTCACAAACGCCCACAGATCACTGGAGCGAGTCGATAAGAAAAAGTAAAAGTGCCTGGTGTTGCGTAAGAGACTGAGAAAACGCAGAAAACCAGAAGCATGTGTTTCCCTCTCAGGCCCGTGAGATCCATCTTCATCTCTGCGGAAGTTGACGTTTGGGTGCGTCTCCAAACTTTTGAGGCATTGGGAATAGTGCGGGCGGAATCTCTTCACTTCACTTGGGTGGGACATTAAACTGACCAGCAGCTTCTCCAAACTCCACCAGCTTTTTCACTTAATCGTTTGGTCTCAGGTGTTTTGCTAAACTGAGAAGACCTCGGAGCATCTGCAACGTGATGCCAGATCCTGGTTTACAGCCGGAACGAATATCCAAATGTCTAAAGAATGTGTGTGTGTGTGTGTGTGTGTGTGTGTGTGAAGGCATTTTTTTACAATATTTCATCAGACTGTATTCATATTGTTATCAATATTCAAAAGAAATGACTATATTAGCAATTATAGCAATAAAATGCCTTCTTTAATTGCGTAACAACATTTCGTTTTTTTCTTTATATTCCTCAGTCTGTGTGCGTACTGGCATTTAGGTCAAAGTGGGACCCCGAAGGATGTTTTTATACTAAAGTGCGACCACATGGGCCCTTGTGGGGTCCTTTGTCTGGAAACCACAACTTCAAAGGCCTGTTTGAGGGACAAGATTTGATTTTAGGACCAAAGTAATTTTGATTATTTTGACTACAATAAAATAAAAAAAAGTGTGTGTGTGTGTGTGTGTGTGTGTGTGTGTGTGATACACCTGCACTAGAGAACAGCACACACACACACACACACACACACAGAAGCTTGCGTTTACAGTTCAAGTTCAAGTTCAGTGCATTTGTAAGGCGCTTTTCACAGTTGCAACTGTCTCAAAGCGCATGTGTGAAAATGTAAAAATAAAGATTGAATTATTCTACTCATTGTTCGTCTGTGTTAAAGATAATGGCTTATGACTATGACCAGTGAGCAAGCAACAAATGCGACATATAATATGTATGTATATAAAATGTATAATATGTATGCATATATGTATATGCATATATGTATAATATGTATAAATATGTAATGTAATATAATATACAATGCGTTTATATCATAGTGGGGTCCCACAACTGACTTACAAAACGCACATAGCAAACATTGATGTACAAAGCAAAACTGTGCACCTCAGTCAAAGGTCCTCACAAGTGACCAAGGTCTCCCACTTTGTGCTAAAAACACAGCATTTAGAGCCTCTAGCGAGAGATGCATTTGCTAAATGCTTGTACACACACACACACACACACACACACACACACACACATACGTTCACTTGTCTCACACTATTTTGTCCGTATCTAAACCGTATTTACGTGAATATGAGCACCCACCTGATCTTTCAGGCACAAAATTAAAAAAAAAGATATATAATTAATTATTCATAAATATTGTAATTCCCTGTTTAGCAGACCGAGCGTTCTTCCTTTTTTACTTCTCATCCGTGTTCTTCTTTTTCGACCGTTTTGACGCTTTCCGCAATTACACATTGGACCCGTTTGTTAGCGCTAAGCTAAGCTAGCCTGTCATGGTTTGTACAGTAGTTTGTGTTTGTTGTAATAATAATGGTAGAATTTCCTTTAATCCTGCTTCTTGCGGTGTTATTTCGTCTCGGTTAAGTGTCGCGACCTATCTAATGTTTCTTTTTTTTCTGTTATTGAGACAATAAAAGCTTATATACACGTCTGCTCACGCGCGCCACTGCATAAAGACAACGTGTTTCCTTTTATTTGTTATTGTTCCTGACTTGATATACGGAAAAATGGGGCTTATATTTACGCGCATGTACGTAATCGGCAATAACAAGAAGCCCCAAGTTTTAGAGCGTCGAAAATTCGAGGTGCTTATATTCGTGTAAATGCACTATATATTAGTATCAACATCTTATAAATCAGCTTTTTATATTATTTCAGCACTCCTCTTTTGCTTTTAAGGAACGTCCAACTTTTCCCAACGTTTCCCAACAGTCCAACACACCTTCCAAAATAAAAGTCTTTTATTAAAACCATTATTTATTTATTATTATTATTTTTTTTTCCACTGCGATCTCTCGTGACACAACATCCAAGGCGTGTTTGCAGTGTTCCAACACAGTTCGTAGCAAGCAGCGTGTGTCTACTCCGTCACCTCTGAGTAACTAGTACAAGCCCGGCAGAAATAAACACCCTGCGTGTGCCGAGCTATGCGGAGCGGGAATGCGGGCAATGCGGCTCTGGACAGCTGGAGAACACGGTGACAAACCTACACTTTCCGAACAAATGAGTCCAGATTAGACCAGAGCTCATGGATCCCAGAACCCGGTTAAACCCAAGACATACAAAACCTTTTCAATGTTTAAGGCGAGACAGAAATCGCAGTCATGGAGCGTTTCATCGCTCATCAGCTGGAGAAGACTGGGAATTCTCTGTTGAAGAGCGGGATTGTTTGTGGATAAATGGTCATTCTGTCAAGGCTGACCTTTGGATCCTAATAAGGATTAAACGCTGTGATATAACAAACGTTAGCAGAGAGGTTCTGTCCAAAGATAGCTGGGAAATATGTGCACATGACAAGGACGACTGCGGATCACACACACACACACACACGTCTGCACTCAACTTACTCCACCGTTCACACACACTCAAGTCTTTAAAGTGCTTTTTGCTTGTGCTTGGCTTGTGATTCTTTTACAAGGAAGCTTTTATTATGCACAGTGGTACTCTGACTTACGAAATTAATCTGTGCGCAAACATTTCGTTCGCTGAGCCGCATTTTACGTGTTGTCCATCTAATATGTGCCATGACTTTGTAAATTCAGACATAATATAAGTAAAGAATAAGATATAATACGTTTTTTTTTATAAGTAATAAAATATTGGTGATGAATGTAATAAACATGTTACAAAGCAGTAGTTTATAAAGGTGTAAAATGATACAGCGGACAATCTCACATGAACGATTATCGCCTTCTTGAAGTGACTTCATGAATCATCTTGAAATAATATCGCGAGAACGATATTATTCTTGAAATATATTCTTAATATATCTTGAAATAATCTCGTGAGAATGGCTACAGAAATCTCACAATTTCACAATAATAATTATAATAAAATTAATAATAATAATAATAATAATACATTTTATTGGATGGCGCCTTTCTAAGCAATCAAGGACACCTTACAAAGATATAAAAATTATAAAACAAATTGTAAAATCAGACATATTTTACATACCACAAAAACATAGACATAAATAAGCTAAGAGAAAGTTATAAAATAACAAGAAATACTGAGTAAAAAGATGCATTTTAAGATGCGACTTAAATTTTTGATAGACAGCCACTTTTGCGCATGTTTGTACAAACAAAGTTGAACAATAATTTTAGCGGCTTTGCATTGGTCTGCAACTAAGAAAAGCGCTATATAAATAAACTTGAACTTGAATGACAATGTCAATTCAAGATTCTGGGAGAATACAAGCTTATTCTATCTTTTGGCGACAAGATCTCTGAATCCAAATTGAGCTTTTGCTGTTTTTTGTTTATTTGACGTGCAAAAAAGATTAAACAACTGTTTTATACACGTCTGGACTCTCATCTCCATGCACGCTAGCGGTAAGAAAAAGACGCGCTTCTTTCGTATAGTGAAAATATTTCGGAACTCGGGACGACATTTTCACAGCGACACATTCCATTACACAGGGTTTTCGTTCTCTAGGACTTTCGTAAGTCGGCGTGCCACTGTATTTATAATGTAAATGCGCTGCTAAGGGCAAGTTCAAACAAATTAACGTTCGCGAAACTAATTCTCGCACGCTAAGTTCTCACTTGGCTTTTCATAATGACAGGAGAAAAACACATTTGAGTGAGATTGTGAGATAAGGTCAGTTGTAACGTTGACCCTATGACCCGCAATTCTGTCTTAATTCACAATTAGTCGAAAAAAGACGCAATACTTGCGCTCTATACAAATACACATTCAAAATTCCCGTATGGGTACAATTTATTTTAAAAACATTTTCTGATGGTAATCTTGACAAGAAAACATTTTTTCGTTTTTAGAGACTTTCACACTTGAATACCATTTAAGCGCGAAGCATCTCTAACTAATGCAGAAAATGTCTATTTGCCAAAATTAGACATTCATTTAGATCGTTAACTCACACACATGTTCAATCTGCCAATCACATGGCAGCAAATTAGATTACATTATACTGTATAGTTATATATACACAGTATTTACAGTATCTGTAATTTAAATGCCATAGATATTGAGCCTTGTTGACCGAATCTAAACATACACACCCAATGGCAAGCACACACACACACACACACACACACTGTCACACATATTATTTTCACACACTGCATGCTTTCCTTCTCTGTGTTCAGTCAGTTGGAATGCAGCGGGGCAGGAGTGCAGCGCCGAGATAACACGAAAAAAAAAAAATAAAACTGCAGTCAAGGACGACGCTGATGTTTCCTCCACCCATGCAGATTTAATGATGTCTTACAGATGTTTATATTTATGGGTGTGCAGCCGAACAAAAGCTCCACTGTTTCACACAAGCAGTTCTCACAGGACTTTTACTTTAGAAAAAAAAAAAAGTCCCTGCAAAATCTCTGATGCCTGATGAGATGAAGCAGCAGTTTGTTGATAACTTTATTATAGAAACTTTAAAATCTTTATCTATGTGTGATTATATCTTTTATAAAAGAATCTTTACTCAGAATGAGCAGCAAAGACAATAGATAAGAAGACAATAGAATAAGAGACGAGAACAATGCAGATGGTAAGTGTCAGAGATGCTCAAGCAACTAAGCAAATATAGCAGCTTTTATATTAGTTCTACCTGCTCGAGAAAGCGGAGCAGAGATTTCAAAAACAGGTACATTAGTTTTAATCACGATCTACGTGAAATAGCGGAACAAGACTTTGATTTTTGTAGTATTTTGCTGATTTTAAGAAAAATGATGCGGCGCGCATGCGCGAACTAGCGCGCGAGCTCCAGTAAATCAAACGGTTTCCTCTCGTAAAACAGGCAGCACGAAGGACTACGAAAAGTTTAATATGTGTGAAAGTTCAGCTTACTTGAAATACGGGTTGTCTTCACTGGGTTCGTAGACTGTCCTTCCGAGCAGAAATGAAGTTTGCAACTCCACAAATATTCAGAGTTTGAGACCCCCGCGTGTCTCAAAGCAGTTTTAAGGATGAAGACACGCCCACTTCTGGAGACACACCTAACGAAACATTACTAATACTTTTACCTTTATTTGTTATACTACATAGTCGAAACGTCTACAATATACATTTTAGAAAAAAAATATGTATATTTTAAATAGGTACATTTTTAATATTACCATTTAATTTGTTTTATTGTGGCAGATCGAGTGAGAAGGTTTGATGTGATTTTCACTAAAGATACCTTTGCTCATATATTTACCTTTTGGGTTCTATACTTTCAACACTTGTTTACAGTAAAATCTTTTAATTAATTAGAAAAAATGTTGATGCACATTTTTTTATGTTTCCTTTTTTTGTTTGCTGGTCCTCTACTTTTCATCAAAAGGGTTTAACCACATATTCATCACTATTATACCTTTTATATACTTTTGTATTTGCCATTAAAAAAATAAAAGTGATTCATCTTTGTTCTAAGTTGAAATGGAAAACAGATTGCATTAGCAGAACTTTGGTTAAACAATTTCCCGTAAGGGCATCGTAAAAAGGGAAGGATGTGAATCACACAAACTGCATCAAAAATAAAATTTTATGTACATTCAGGATTGCTCAAACATTCCATTTTGAATGTGCGTTGGATTTGAATTACAAATTAAAAATACAACTTTATTTCCAATCAAAAAAAAATGTATTTGCTTAATACAGAATCTTCTTTGGCAATTTGCCAGGAACTAAACAGACACTTTTTAGTTCTTTTTATTTTCCAGATCAAGTGTGAAAGCAAAAAACTATTATTTTATGACAAAGAAGGCACCAAGTTTGAGGCCTGGTCAGGATCTTTTTGTGTCATTTGCATAATCTCCTCTTGTTACTGTGTGGCCAGGTCCTCTGTTATCCACCAATAGTCAGCTTGAACTCTGATTTTGAATGTTCAAGTTCGATTTTCCCGGTCCCAGACCAACTCAAAAAAAAAGTTTTTGTTGTTTTTTTATTTTTATTGTTTATCAACAATGTGAGTCGTGTGATAATGTGATAAACCCAAAGATCAAGACCAAAGCAATCGTCCACGCTCACCACTGCAAGAATCAGAAATGTTTCTTTTACAGACGGGGACAGAAATGATAACAGATTTTAGAGCATCGTTTTTCCATCATTTATTCCATTTAGCTAATTAATAGATTTAAGATGTAAATGATATCAGCCACAGAAGGAAAAACAGTAATGACGTTAAACAGACGCTAGTTTAAACAAATACTTTACCGTGGAAATGAATCAGCGAGTGATGCGTGTGAAGGTGTGTAGTTGTAGTCATTGCAACACAATGCAACTGGAATCTGTCTAATAAGTCTATGAAATAATCCATATTTGTTTCTTAATCCTGCCGAGAGTGAGAAAGTGAAATGACGCACACTCTTCAAAGGGTAAGGTGTGTTACTGTGGGAAGAAGTGATAAAGCTTCCCTGACGCCACCATGTGGCAAACCCAGGTATCCTTTTTTTTTTTTTTTATAGATGTTTGTTATTCATTTAGTTATTGCAGTGGGCACATTACAAAGTGATTCTAACAACAACAAAAAAAGAAAGAATAAAATATAGGACTTAAACTTCTAAAACATTTAATTACAAAACAAATGTAAAAGAAATGTACAGTATTAATATGAGAACTTTATCAGCATTTAAACTGACAAATGAGCGAGGCAAAGTTGCTCAGAACAAAACAAAACAACACGCGTTTGGCAAAACAAGAGTCTGGAAAATTGTGTATGAGTGTGAGTGAGAGTGTGAAAGTGTGTGTGCCCTGCTCTGTGATTGGTTGGCCACCTTTTTAGGATTCAGCTTCCCATGAGCCAGAAATGGAAAAGTGTTTAAAAAAAAATAGAATAGAATGCCTTTATTGTCATTGTGTGACAGGGTTGCAATACAATTAGGAACTTGGGTTTTGGTGCAAGAAAAGGGAATGTAAAATCAATGAAAACATAAAAATATTCAGATTTGCTGATGAAAACAGAACATAGACAGCGGTAATATGTTCAAGTACTGTATAATACAAAAGCATAAGAACAATAAACGGTCTCAATAAATGTACACAAAATCCAAGAAGAGGCATTTAATCATCCAATGAAGTAACACACAAACGCATGAAGATACACACGTTTCGTTCCAGAATTTCTCTTCTGGAATTTCCAGTCTTCTGGTCTTGCTGGAAAGATCCCTGGCTGACCCTGGTGAAGGGTAGATGATTTCCAACTGTCTAGTTAAACATGTTTTTTTTTTTTTTTTTAACTCATTGAAGCTGCAGACTGCTTCCAAAAGTTGTGTATCCTCTCGTGTGATAACTTGTGTGCTTACTTCCTTTTACTGCCAACAGGGGGCGCATTAAAGGCAAAAATCCGGACGGTTTTAACCCTGTAAGAGTAAAAAAAAATGGGGAAAAAAAAAATTTGACCTGACTGATTTTGTTTTAGGGAGCCTCTGATGTAGAAAGTAAAGAGTTTTGACATTTTTTATATTTTGGTAAGTGTACTGTCCTCCGATTGGCGTTATTAGCCAAAATTAAACAGTCAGTTAAACTCAGTTCATGAAAACATCCAGAGTCAAAACATGGCCTTCACGTCCGTTTAATAAACTTGTTTGTCGTATACATGAACAAGTAGTGAAACTGAAAATAAACACAATAAAAACAGAATGCAATGAAATACAGCGTGAATAGAACTCAACTTCCAAATTATTATAAACTTCAACATAAATATACATTACAAACACTCCTATAAATGTAAACATAAACCACTTACAGGCAGTGCTTGTTACGGAGAAACCGAAACGTGTATATAAACATCTGCGACTGAAACGATCTTTCCATGCGCTAACTTCCTGATTCCAAAACAAATAACAACGTTGACCACTAGAGGTCGCAACCACAATAGAAATGCCCGAAGGGCAGAACCGTAAGGTTTTAGAAAATTGTTGTAATTGTACAACATTGTGCCTATGTGGAAGCAGAATTTCTGCATGTCGTCTCGTCACTTTGTCTGAACAGGTTTTTGAAATTTAAGCAAATACTTGCTGGGTTCATTGCAGATAATACATCTACACAACAATCTTATATTTTACAGTAATTTTTTTATGCATAATGTCAATGATAATCTTGAAAACATTTTTTCAAATTCAAATCAGTGAAACACAGCCGAACATTTCACCTGCTACAGAGATTCTAGTTATCACCCACAGCTTTAACCCCCTGGGTGTAGCTTGCTACGCATATATTGTTTAATATTACTAAATCCTTTTAGAAGGAATCATCATTTCATTCACAGAGTTGTGCTCTTCAGTAACCGCCTGATGGCATCTCACCCTGAATTAATTTAGCCATGGCCTCAGACTTAAAGGTTTGTCCCTTTTGTCCATCTCAGACACAGTCAGGTTGTCGATGAAGTTTAGTGAAGTTTAGTGATGTCAATAGAGTCTGGAATCTGTTGTGGGACGTCACTTCAGAATCAGTGTATCTATCTCCCTATACATACAGACTTTTGCACTAAGTCCATCTTCAAATACATGTCATGCAACATCTCAATTTCCCACAGATGTTGTGTCTTTGGTGTCATTTGGCGTCATTGGTGTCTTGAAGTCCTCATGACTTGAACCTCAAAGGGTTTTTGGTTTTCTTTCTCCACTTCATCTGGAACTTCTGGAATTCCACCTTGAGTAGCTTGCATCAGTGCTTTTTGACTCCATGTCAAAACCACTCTCTCCATTTTGAAAAGATTATTTTCAATATACTCGCATTCTGAAATCAGAGAAGTGTTTTCATTTTTTGTTACATGGTAAATAATACATTTAGCTTTACATTGCAGTTGATAAACTGAGAGAATAGCCATGGTGATACTGGATGTAAAGGATAGAGATCAAAGTGCAATGTGCCTGTCAATCCAAATGCTGTACAAAAGTCTCTTCAAATCATCAACACAATATATTTTTTTCAAAACAAAAGAGACACATTAACTCCCAAGAAACTTACAGATTTACAACAGTACTGTCTGAGTAGCCAATTACATCTCAATTTACATACTAAAAAGAAATTGGTCCCACCCGTGAGCACTTTCCTGACCATTCACACCAGTCCCAGAGCAACACAAAACGCTACCCCTTCTGCCCAATGTTGTAGATTTACTTCAAAGACTTAAGAAGCTCTAAATCACTTTTGAATATAGTTTTCTAAAATAATTCAATTTAGTTGTGTTTAAGACATTCCAATAAACACAGAAAAAATATGTAAAGGATTTTACTTACATGAGTTTTAATAAATCCAGTCGTAAAAACAAGGGGATCAGCTTGATGGAAAATCAAGCATATGGAAAATCAGCTTGATGGGCCTAGAATTTCTGCAAGCCATTGTTGACATTTATCACCAAATCAAACACGTCCCTAACCCTGTATTTGATTTCATTATTGTTGTCATTATTATTGTTATCATTATTATTACTACTGTATTTATTGAACACTGATTGGTGTATTTTCTTTATTTATTTATTTTTATTTGTGATAAAAAAAATAAAAATAAAGATATTTGAGAAGATTGGACAAACAAAGCTTCTATTGTGGAAAATCCCACCCCTGGGACACCCCTGCTTTAACTCAATTGATGTAAAATCAAATACTTAATCAAATACACATCCCATTTAAAATGATACCACACACACACACACACACACACACACACACACACACACACACACACACACACTTATATATAGTGTGTGTGTGTGTGTGAGTGTGTGTGTGTGTGTGTGTGTGTGTGTGTGTGTGTGTGGAGTAATTTTAAATGGGATGTGTACTATATACATTTTAAAGTCCAAAATCTAAAATAACAAAAATCTCATGGGCTGCAGTGAACTTCATTTGCGAGATCTCATTCTAAATCAGCATGCCCATCCCCCATTTGTGGTTTCGCGTCACTTTTGCCCCTCAGAGCTGACAGCTGAAATCAGTTGAGGTAAGAACACTTAATAAAAGCTTTAAATTAATTAGTTTCAAATGCTATATTGAGGAAAGTGTTATATAAGTTTGTTTTTCCTTCTAATGTGGACAGTTAAGGTTAAGTTTGAGGTTTTTCATTGTGGCCTTTCCAGAAAAATCCAGGTATAGAACATTTTTAGAACTCTTTCTCTGCATTTCATCCATGGTTCCACCGTTAGCTTTAGCCGTTATGCTCTAATATGCTAAACCTTGCAGGCTTGCCTTCCATGATTTTACATGTATTTGTAGTTTTCGTTTAATTCTAACTATTCTGGACATCAAGATGATAGCAGAGAGCTAACAGTGATGAGGCTTTAGGGTGCTTCTTACATTGGACGTCACGTTTTATGTAAATGTGCTATCTTTGGTAAAGGCTGATTTATTGTTCTGCGTAGAGTGTCGTATCTATTCATACTTCCGCTCTGCAGTAACTCCTCGAAACGCTAGTTGTCAGTTAAGTTGGTGTTAAGAGTTTCAGTCACGACAATGGCGAACGGAAACGAGTGCGTTTTGTTGCAGGTGGAAAGTCAGATAAATGTAGAAATAGGACTTCGGCTTTACTGATCCGCGGTTGTTTATATATGGCGGCATATATGCGCTCCGGCGGAGCCGACCAACCACACGCCTCGCGATTTGCGTCAACATAGCTGACGTAGCGGTTACGCCGTAGCCGTCAACGCAAGAAATTTTGCTTAAGTGTGAAAATAATGCATTTATTGCAACCACTATGAAAGGATTTACTTTTCAATGCAAGACATCGGATGGTATGAAGTAATATGTTGAGCACTATAAACTTAACAGGCATTTTTCAATAAAGGCCAAATAAAAAAAGAAAATTAAGTTAGTCATGTAATTTTGCTGTTAACTGAACCTATTCAGTCCTCCATGAATGTTTAATGTTGAATTGCCATATGTCCTTGTTTAAAATGTAATTCCAAATCCAAAACACGAGGAGCGTTTTTATTCCAAAAATTTTTTTTCCGAAATCTTGTTATCCTGTTGTTAAATATATATATATATATGAATGTGACAAGGTAATGAAAGATCCCACCCGCTGATTTGGCTGCTGGCCAGTGGAAACGATCACAAAGTGATTTAAAGTCTCCTAGTATCACCTGTGGAGGATTGTAATTGCTGCCGTCACTGCGTGCGCGCGGTGAGCACCGAGAATGCTCGTTATTTAACGGGTGTTGTTTGTTCACGGGAGTGTGGTAACGTTGCCCCAAGTGCGTCTTACGCCTGGATTTGCCTGTGTTCTGAAAATTCTTCCTACAGCTCAGAAGATCCTACACTGACCACTGCTCAGCTGTTCCTAGCTAGCTCGCTGCTCAAGCGCGTTAAAACACGTCAAAACTGAATGCTAATATAAATAAGTACAATATATTGTAACATGCGCGTTAGAACATACAGTACGTCACTGCTCAGCTGTTTCTAGCTTGCAAGTTGCGCATGCGCGCTAATGAAACGTCACTTCTCAGCTGTTCTTACCCTTCGCGGTGCGCGATAACTGCACTAAATGAACATGGACACTTATAACAGTACACACGATATTGTACTTATTTATATTAGTATTCAGTTTTGACGTGAACAGCTGAACGGTGACATAAGTGTAGGAACTTCTGAGCTGTAGGAGGAATTTTCAGAACACCGGCTGTGGCACTGCGGGAGGAACGATGCGTTTTGCGGTCGTACGTTCTCTGGCTGGAGGGAAAACGTTGTGCTTGCGTTGTGGTGACGTCGCGAGCGTGGTGCTGTGTCAGGACGCTGCGTGAAGGAGATAGAGTGCGAGCAACCGTGCAGTTTCGCCAGACTCCTGTTGGGGGAGCGCGCACGGACGGCGGGGATCTGGCCGGCGGCGCTGCTTCGCTGACGTCTCAACTGGTGTGAAACCATTGTACCGCCATCACATCCTGGTTCAGCCGGGTACTCATACAGACTCGCAGTCCAACTTTGAGGAGGACGAGTCAGTGCATCGTGCGTGTTTCGGGTTATAGGGAAAGGGACTGTTTTTAGAGGCTAACCGGAATGAACTTTCATTGGGGTAGTTAGCCTCGCGTGTGAGTGAGTGCGCGTGTTCGTACCAAAGTGGTTCGACCGGTGGCCCATCGGTGGTGGGGCGTGTCACACGGACTGATTCATGCTGTGTTTTGTCACTGGTTGTTGTTCGTTCGGGTTTGCTGTGAACTTTCACTTGTGTGTGTGTGTGTGTGTGTGTGTGCGTGCGTCTGTGTGTGTGTATACAATTAAGATGGAAATGCTAGGTTTCCTGACTTCACACTAAGGACTGTCTTAAAAATAAAGTCAAATGTCAAATAACCTGAATGCCATAATATTGAATAACGTAAGGAAATGTACGAAGCAGAAACTGAATTAATTATTACTTTATTCTTGAGTTTATAAGGTAACAATAATGTTCAAACTAAGCCAACAGGCATTTTTAACAAGATAATTTGAGTATTAACTAAATGTATGGGTCTAAGTACAAAAAATGTCATTTTCTTAAAAATCATCAAAATGGGTGTATAGCGTTTTGGAATATAACTCTTCACACACACGCACACACACACACACACACACACACACACACACACACACACACACACACACAAATATAACTGTAGCCTTGCTTAAAACAGTAAATATATCTGTTTTTTAAATTAGTTCTCAATTTGGAATGTAATTTTTAACCAAAAAAACATTGAAATCAATGTTTTGCCTCAAATAGAATGTTATATATTTGAAAGTAATAAGTCTTTGTTAGTGAGGGCGGGTTTGTTAGATCAAAAAGAAGAAAAACAGCCGCAAGAGTGGCTGAGCATTTTTGCGTTGTGTCAGAGCAGGTTAACCAACAAGCACTGGATTTTATTTCTGGTGAACCATTGGAGGATATCTTTGAGGATTCAGTCGATGATGTTATAGAAAACACAGAAAATGAATGTGCCACAGACATTTTTGACGATGCTTTGATTTTTAATAGCTTCAATGATTTTGAAAATAATGACATTGGCACTGACTTGGACTGTTCAGATTCAGAGGATGAGATTGAAAGTGCCACTGAGATTCAATTAGACGACACAGATGGACATGCAAAGTGGGCTGCAGAATACAATATATCCCAAAATGCAGAAACAAAAAGGCCTAAATGTGCCACTAGATGCAAGAACCTTGATGTGCACCCAACGCAAGTGTAATGTGAAAAGTGTAGCTGAGGGATCTTACTATCATTTTGGTATCAGGAATTCAATTGTGGCAGAATTGGCATCCTTGGATTTTGATTTGAGCGATCTGACAGACTCACTTACTCTTAGAATTAATACCGATGGTCTGCCGTTAGCACCACATTGAGTGTGTGGCCTTTTTTGGCTAGGATAAAGGAGATCCATAATTCGAATGTCTTCGTGATTGGATTGTACTCTGGTGTGACCAAACCATCTCATCTAGAAAAATATTTGTATGAATTTCTTCAGGATTTTAAAGCTGTTTTGCATGAGGGTATTCACTTTAATGCTGTACATTTCCGGGTCACTGTTCCAGATGCTTATATTTGTGATGCACCAGCACGTGCTTTCCTTAAATGTGTGAAGGGTCACAATGGCTATTATGCATGTGAACGTTGCACTCAAAAAGGGGTATATCATAACAGAAAATTGTGCTTTCCAGATTTGACGTCTGTGCAAAGGACAGATGAGAAATTTAGTGAGATGGGCTATGAAGATCACCAGTTAGGGGTCTCACCGCTCTGTGAGTTAGAAGGACTGGCATTAGTTGAAGGTTTTGTGCTTGACTGTATGCACCTTGTGTGTTTGGGAGTGATGCGCAGGCTGATTTTTCTTTGGTTAAAAGGAGAGTTGAAATGCAGACAGTCTTTTCAGATTCTTTATTTATGGATACTTGGCTTCAGTCAGGCAGTACCTACCCCAGTACCTACCCCGTAATTCTGCTAGGAGACCTAGGTCTATCTTGGAAATTAGCATGTGAAAGCGACTGAACTGGGGCGGTTTTTACTTTATACTGGCCCCCTCGCCCTATTAAATAATGTACCTACCGTAATGTACAGACATTTTATGCTTTTTGTCTGTATCTATGAGAATACTTCTAAGCCCAGATTTGTGCACGAAAAACTGTGACTTTGCTGAAGACATTATAAAACTTTAAATTGAGATTTTGGCACAATTTATGGCCTTGAATTTGTTGGGTATAATGCACATTCTTTGATACACATTGCTCAAGATGCACGCAATAGCATTTCATGCTTCCCATTTGAGACATTTTTAGGTTTTAACTTAAAAAACTTCTACGGAGACCCCAAAATCCTGTGGAGCAAATAGTTAGGCGCATCCATGAGAAGCAGACTTTGGGGAAAAAGGAAGAAAACACCTATTTCCTCTAACCTTAAACAGCCACATCTTTCTGGACCAGTGACTAATGAACTAAGAGAATGCCAGCAGTACAAGAAATACATTGAAGGACAGACATTTGTTTCTTGCTGTAAAGGCGACAACCGTTTCACAGTAGGGGGCAGAATTCGAATTGTGAGGAACATTTTGCTAACCTCCTCTAAGTCTGTGAAGTTACTGTGCAACACCTCTGAGAAACATGACAGTTTTTTCAGCTACCCAATTGACTCTGCATGCCTCGGAAATCACTTCGTTACAAACTTATCCAAAGACTTTCAAACTGTATTGGTTGAAGAATTGGAAAGAAAAATCAAGAATCAAGAATCAAGTTTATTGCCAGGTTCTGTGGTTACAGAGCTAGGAATTTGTCTTGGTGTCAACCACCGAGGCAGCCATCTGTGGCGCCAACGTAGTCTTCCTCAAGAAAGTAAGCATTGCAGAGCGTTACAGAAGCGCACAGACAGGGGGGCACAGTTTCACACGGTACGGCAGGGAACGCCGGTGGACTTTTTTCTTTCTCAAGACACAGGGATTTGGGAGTGAGAGATCAGTCAAAGCGGCGAGCAGATGGTGTGTGTTTATTAGTGTTTATGTATGCGTAAGTGTCAATGCCCATAGCAGAAGCCTGGATGACCTTGAAGAGGCGCCTCGGGCTGATAATCCGTTCTCAGGGTCGCCGGGGAGAGAGGGAGGTTAGAAAACAGCCAAAAAGATCATTAATTTCAGAATCGTTATTAATTTCCGATCCATAATCAATCATGACAGTCACTGAGGGCACATGTTCCTTTCCATGTGGAGCAGCTTGGACATCTCCTCAAGTCTGGCAGAATGTCCGATCGCCAGAGCCAGCTGACGATCAACCTGCTTCTCGATGTTATCCATGCATCTCATACCATTCTCGACGCGGACTGAGATGGATTTAGACAGTTCCTCGGTTCGAGCCATCCGCTGGTGTAACTCCGATGACCGCACGACCACCACCTCCAGGTTCTTCTTTGACTCCGCGTTCGGCAGGGCAGCCAAAATGCCTCTCGCGTCTTTCCTGTTCCGTTGATACACCAGAGCGATACCACCTCCAATCAGTATCAGTCCGATGA
>MU204248.1:1475229-1490952 GCA_017309775.1 Paedocypris sp. Pulau Singkep
AACGAACACAGAAAACACAGGGCTTAAATAATGAGACAATCAGAGAACACAAACCAGGGAACAGGTGACAGAACTTAACCGATATAAAGCAATAATCAAGCAATTAAACAATCAATCAGAACAAACCAAAACAGCTGAAACAGATGATTGAAACATTAACGAAAGCAAACCAAATCAGAAAGTGACTGAAAGTAAACAAACCAAAGTTCCAGGTGACATTCAAAGTAATACTCGGTAAAATGTTTAAAGTAAAAGTCTCTGTAGGAAGAAAATTCTTCCTACAAGCTCAGAAGATCCTACACTGACGTCACTGCTCAGCTGTTCCTAGCTAGCTCGCTGCTCAAGCGCGTTAAAACATGTCAAAACTGAATGCTAATATAAATAAGTACAATATATTGTAACATGCGCGTTAGAACATACAGTACGTCACTGCTCAGCTGTTCCTAGCTTGCAAGTTGCGCATGCGCGCTAATGAAACGTCACTTCTCAGCTGTTCTTACCCTTCGCGGTGCGCGATAACTGCACTAAATGAACATGGACACTTATAACAGTACACACGATATTGTACTTATTTATATTAGTATTCAGTTTTGACGTGAACAGCTGAGCAGTGACATAAGTGTAGGAACTTCTGAGCTGTAGGAGGAATTTTCAGAACACCGGCTGTGGCACTGCGGGAGGAACGATGCGTGCGCGGATCCGAGGCGGATTTTGCGGTCGTACGTTCTCTGGCTGGAGGGAAAACGTTGTGCTTGCGTCGTGGTGACGTCGCGAGCGTGGTGCTGTGTCAGGACGCGGCGTGAAGGAGATGGAGTGCGAGCAACCGTGCAGTTTGGCCAGACTCCTGTTGGGGGAGCGCGCACGGACGGCGGGGATCTGGCCGGCGGCGCTGCTTCGCTGACGTCTCAACTGGTGTGAAACCATTGTACCGCCATCACATCCTGGTTCAGCCGGGTACTCATACGGACTCGCGGTCCAACTTGGAGGAGGACGAGTCAGTGCATCGTGCGTGTTTCGGGTTATAGGTAGGCTGCGGACGGGAAAGGGACTGTTTTAGAGGCTAACCAGAACGAACTTTCATTGGGGTAGTTAGCCTCGCGTGTGTGTGTGCGAGTGAGTGAGTGCGCGTGTTCGTACCAAAGTGTGTGTGTGTGTGCATGCGTGGGGTTGTGTGTGAGGTTGTGCTGTGAACGGTTGGGACCCCGAATCCGAGCGACCGGTGGCCCATCGGTGGTGGGGCGTGTCACACGGACTGATTCATGCTGTGTTTTGTCACTGGTGGGTGTTCGTTCGGGTTTGCTGTGAACTTTCACTTATTGGCTTAACCAGTCGGTCGACGGTGTACGGATGTGTGTGTGTTTTTATCGGTTTTAAAAGTGTTTTTTATATGAGGAGTCCCGGGACCTGTATTGTTAAAATTTAATAAAGAATTTTGTTATTGATCCCTTATCCATGTCTCCTGCTCATTGGGATACCGAACCAGTGTGTCCGATTAGACCACCCTGGTGGTAGGTTAATGTCAGTGCAGCCGGGCGACCTTGCTACATTTACATACATACATACATACATACATATATGTGTGTGTGTGGGCGCGCGCGTGTGTCTTTGTGTGTGTATACAATTAAGATAGAAACGCTAGGTTTCCTGACTTCACACTAAGAACTGTCTTAAAAATAAAGTCAAATGTCAAATAACCTGAATGCCATAATATTGAATAACGTAAGGAAATGTACGAAGCAGAAACTGAATTAATTATTACTTTATTCTTGAGTTTATAAGGTAACAATAATGTTCAGACTAAGCCAACAGGCATTTTTAACAAGATAATTTGAGTATTAACTAAATGTATGGGTCTAAGTACAAAAAAATGTCATTTTCTTAAAAATCATCAAAATGGGTGTATAGCGTTTTGGAATATAACTCTTCACACATACACACACACACACACACACACACACATAAATATAACTGTAGCCTTGCTTAAAACAGTAAATATATCTGTTTTTCAAATTAGTTCTCAATTTGGAATGTAATTTTAACCAAAAAAACATTGAAATCAATGTTTTGCCTCAAATAGAATGTTATATATTTGAAAGTAATAAGTCTTTGTTTTCTTACAGCTAGTAAGGGTGGGTTTGTTAGATTAAAAAGAAGAAAAACAGCCGCAAGAGTGGCTTTTTTTGCGTTGAGCATTTTTTGCGTTTTGAGCTGTGTCAGAGCAGGTTAACCAACAAGCACTGGATTTTATTTCTGGTGAACCATTGGAGGATATCTTTGAGGATTCATTCGAGGATGTTATAGAAAACACAGAAAATGAATGTGCCACAGACATTTTTGATGATGCTTTGAATTTTAACAGCTTCAATGATTTTGAAAATAATGACATTGGCACTGACTTGGACTGTTCAGATTCAGAGGATGAGATTGAAAGTACCACTGAGATTCAATATTCAGAATACAATATATCCCAAAATGCACTTTCTGCGCTTTTGAAAATTCTGAAACGAAAAGGCCTAAATGTGCCACTAGATGCAAGAACCTTGATGTGCACCCAACGCAAGTGTAATGTGAAAAGTGTAGCTGAGGGATCTTACTATCATTTTGGTATCAGGAATTGAATTGTGGCAAAATTGGCATCCTTGGATTTTGATTTGAGCGATCTGACAGACTCACTTACTAATAGAATTAATACCGATGGTCTGCCGTTAGCACCACAGTTTGTGGCCTTTTTTGGCATGGATAAAGGAGATCCATAATTGTACACTGGTGTGACCAAACCATCTCATCTAGAAGAATAGTTGTATGAATTTATTCAGGATGTTAAAGCTGTTTTGCACTTTAATGCTGTACATTTCCGGGTCGCCGTTCCAGATGCTTTTATTTGTGATGCACCAGCACGTGCTTTCCTTAAATGTGTGAAGGGTCACATTGGCTATTATGCATGTGAACGTTGCACTCAAAAAGGGGTATATCATAACAGAAGATTGTGTTTTCCAGATTTGACGTCTGTGCAAAGGACAGATGAGAAATTTAGAGGGATGGGCTATGAAGATCACCAGTTAGGGGTCTCACCGCTCTGTGAGTTAGAAGGACTGCGATTAGTTTAAGGTTTTGTGCTTGACTGTATGCACCTTGTGTGTTTGGGAGTGATGCGCAGGCTGATTTTTCTTTGGTTAAAAGTAGAGTTGAAATGCAGACAGTCTTTTCAGATTCTTAATGTAATTTATGGATACTTGGCTTCAGTCAGGCAGTACCTACCCCGTAATTCTGCTAGGAGACCTAGGTCTATCTTGGAAATTAGCATGTGAAGACTGAACTAGGGCAGTTTTTACTTTATACTGGCCCCCTCGCCCTATTAAATAATGTACCTACCGTAATGTACAGACATTTTATGCTTTTTGTCTGTATCTATGAGAATACTTCTAAGCCCAGATTTGTGCACGAAAAACTGTGACTTTGCTGAAGACATTATAAAACTTTAAAATGAGATTTTGGCACAATTTATGGCCTTGAATTTGTTGGGTATAATGTACATTCTTTGATACACATTGCTCAAGATGCACGCAATAGCATTTCATGCTTCCCATTTGAGACATTTTTAGGTTTTAACTTAAAAAACTTCTACGGAGACCCCAAAATCCTGTGGAGCAAATCGTTAGGCGCATCCATGAGAAGCAGACTTTGGGGAAAAAGGAAGAAAACACCTATTTCCTCTAACCTTAAACAGCCACATCTTTCTGGATCAGTGACTAATGAACTAAGAGAATGCCAGCAGTACAAGAAATACATTGAAGGACAGACATTTGTTTCTTGCTGTAAAGGCGACAACCGATTCACAGTAGGGGGCAGAATTCTAATTGTGAGGAACATTTTGCTAACCTCCTCTAAGTCTGTGAAGTTACTGTGCAACACCTCTGAGAAACATGACAGTTTTTTCAGCTACCCAATTGACTCTGCATGCCTCGGAAATCACTTCGTTACAAACTTATCCAAAGACTTTCAAACTGTATTGGTTGAAGAATTGGAAAGAAAAATGGTCCTTTTGCCATATAAGACTGGCTTTGTGGCATTGCCTGCTTGTTTTGCATTTTTCCAGCATGATGCCCTTTGCAATTGTGGAGTTTTTGGATGGTGGGGGTGTAGCAGCTGTACCCAGCAAGTGGTTTACAGGACCTGAGGAAGATGGGTGTTACTGGCCACCCGGACCTGCAAATTTAATAGGCAATAGAAGAAGAAGTTGTTCCAAAGTCTGACTGGCCACAGTTTAAAGTGCGCGTCTTGGGAAAAGCAGGTAATGTGTGTTTGTGTGTGTGTGTGTGTGTGTGTGTGTTGTTCCATCTGAAAGGTTATTGAGTTGCTGCTAATAAAAGAACTATATTTACTGATGAGACTATTCATGACAATAGCGTGTGATCCAGCACTATGTAGTGCTTACATTTTTTTTTTTTTTTTGCAAATTGTACAACCTACAGGAAACTCACAGCAAAACTTATTCAGTCTGAGGTGACCCCGCACAATGGACCCAGCGGGGGAGCCTTCCATCATCAATGCTTTGACCCACCAGGGGGTGCTCTTGGGCCAGCAAGTCAACCAGATCACAGAGACATCTCGTGGAGTGGAGCAACTTGCCGCACAACTGGCTGATCTTTCGGCGAAATTTCGGGACCTGCAGACTACCCTGACAGAGGTCAGGGCATCCGCCAATCTCTCATCAGTCCAGCCTTTCCACGAGCCAGAACCCCATGCCAACAACCCGCCCCCTTATGATGGCGACCCCAAGTCACGTCGGCCATTTCTTGCTCAGTGCTCGGTTGTTTTTGCCTTACAACCGCGACGCTACAGCACTGAGCAGTCTAGGGTGGCTTATGTCCTCACCCCATTGACTGGAAGAGCCAGGGAATGAGGAACTGCTGCGTGGACTGCTCAATTGCCTTTCTGCCAGAACTTTAATCTATTTTCTCAGGAAATGACCAAGCTGTTCGACCGATCCGTGCAGGGCGAGGAGGCCTCTACCCTACTGGCTAGTCTACGCCAGGGAGTACGGTCAGTAACTGACTTTTCTATTGAGTTTAAGACCCTGTCGTCTGCCTGCGGTTGGAATCAAGAAGCCCTGGTGGCCCGGTTTCGTGAGGGGTTGTCTGAGGACCTCAAGGACGAGATCGCACTGCAGGAGACCCCGCAAGGCCTGGACGCGCTTATGGATCTGGCTCTTCGGGTGGAGAGACGCCTTCAGAGACGAGAACAACGCCTTTCCACCGCTAGAAGAGACCCGATACTCATCTTGCCAATTCCCCCATCTCCAGTGGAGGATCCTGCGCCCATGCAGTTGGGCCGCCTTCGCTTGTCAGCCCAGCAGAAGCAACATCGCTTGGTTAATGGACTGTGTTTTTTTTGCGGGGTGGCAGGACATTACGTTAACAAATGTCCTTTAAAAGCCAAAGCCCACCATTGAGTGAGAGTGTCTTGGTGGGCGTTTCGTCGGTTAACTCTCTCGGTCAATCTTGTTTCAATGTGTCTCTTGAGTTAGGTAAGGGGTCCATATCAACCAAGGCTCTGGTGGACTCCGGTGCTGAGTCGAACTTTATTGACTTCAATATGGCCAAGAAGTGGGAGATCCCAATAGTTCCCCATCGTTCACCAATTGAGGTACAGTCGATCAGCGGTCGGTTCCTATTGCTTTTACCCATTCTACTTGTCTCATAGATCTGGTGGTTTCCGGGAATCATCGCGAGAGGATTGCGCTGCACCTGATTGAGTCCCCTAACGCTCCAATTATCTTGGGACGCCCATGGCTGGAGCAGCACAATCCTCACGTCGATTGGACCCGGAACCAAATTTTGTCTTGGAGTCATGATTGTCTCGCGTTGTGTCTTGGTTCTGCGTTTTCTGGTCTGTCTGTTTCTGTTCCTCAGGTCGTGGAGACAGACTGGAGTTCCTGTGGACTACCGCGATCTTCGGCTGGTGTTTAGCAAGTCTCGCGCCTCCTGTCTTCCTCCTCATCGTCCTTATGGCTGCGCCTTATGTGTTGCAGCGGTTCCTGGGTTTTGCCAACTTTTATAGGCGATTCATCAGGAATTTTGGTCAGATAGCTGCACCCCTTACAGCGCTCACCTCCTCCAAAGTAGAATTCTGCTGGAACAGTAAAGCTCAGGAATCCTTTGACAACTTAAAGTCCCGTTTTGTCACTGCTTCTATTCTTTCTGTTCCAGACCCGGATCTGCAGTTTATTGTTGAGGTGGACGCTTCGGATGTTGGGGTTGGTGCAGTCCTTTCTCAACGCTCTGATCGGGATGGGAAAGTTCATCCTTGTGCCTTTTACTCGCACCGGCTTAGCCCAGCAGAACGAAACTACGACATAGGGAATAAGGAGCTGCTGGCAGTCAGGTTGGCTTTGGGGGAGTGGCGACACTGGCTGGAAGGTTCAAGGCAACCCTTCTTGGTCTGGATGGATCATAAGAATCTAGAGTACATCCGTTCAGCCAGAAGGCTCAATTCTCGACAGGCTCGTTGGGCACTCTTCTTCGGTCGGTTTAACTTCACTCTTTCGTATCGTCCAGGCTCCAAAAATATCAAACCAGATGCATTATCATGCGTCTTTGATGATCCTGGGGAGGGGGCTCAATCGGGAACTATCCTTCCTGGGATCCTGGTGGTGGGTGGCCTCTTCTGGGACATCGAGAGGCGAGTTGAGCGGACGATTCGGGGGTGTGAGGTGCCAGCGGGGTGTCCGGCAGGTCGTCTGTTCGTACCGGTTGCCTTGCGCCCTGAAGTCCTGCGGTGGGGTCATGAATCCAAGCTAACCTGTCACCCAGGAATCAGGAGGTCACTGTCTGTCGTCCAACAGCGATTCTGGTGGCCTGCTTTAGGCCAAGATGTCAGACAGTTTGTATTGGCTTGCTCTGTTTGTGCTAGAAATAAGTCTTCTAACCCTCCTGTCGTTGGTCTACTTCAACCTCTGCCGATTCCCTCTCGTCCTTGGTCACACATTGCCTTAGACTTTGTCTATGGTCTTCCGGAATCGAAAGGTAATAATGTTATTCTTACAGTGGTGGACCGATTCTTCAAGGCGGTTCATTTTATACCTTTACCCAAATTACCCTCCGCCAGGGAAACAGCGCAACTGATGATTGACCACATCTTTCGGATTCATGGACTTCCGTCAGATGTAGTCTCTGACAGGGGTCCTCAGTTTGTTTCCCGTTTCTGGAAGGAGTTCTGTAGACAGATTGGGGCCTCTACAAGTCTGTCTTCAGGTTTTCACCCCCAGACCAATGGACAGTGCGAGCGAGCCAATCAGGATCTCGAACGAGCCCTCCACTGTCTGACATCTGATAATCCTGCTTCCTGGAGCCAACAGCTTTCCTGGATTGAGTACGCTCACAACTCTCTTCCCGTGGCGTCATCAGGTATGTCACCCTTCCAGTGTTCCGTGGGTTATCAACCTCCTTTATTCCCTTCACAGGAACCAGAGGCTGCTGTTCCGTCTGCCTTGGCCTTTGTCCAGAGGTGTCAGCGCACCTGGAGGAAGGCAGAGAGGGTCTTGGCCCAGACCTCTAGACGTAACAAGATGGCAGCAGATCGTCACAGGATCCCTAGTCCTCGGTATTGCTGTGGACAGAAGGTATGGTTGTCCACTAAGGACCTGCCTCTCAGGGTGTCATCTCGTAAACTTTCACCCAGGTTCATTGGACCCTACCAGATCAATAAGATTTTGAGTCCTGTGAAGGTTCGGCTAAGTCTTCCGAAAACTCTGGGCCGGGTTCACCCGGTTTTCCACGTCTCCAAGATCAAGCCTGTTGTTTGGTCTCCCCTTAACCCTGTTGTTTCTTCCCCTGCTCCACCTCCACCTCGTCTAGTGGATGGCTCTCCTGTATATACTGTACGAAGATTACTAGACGTGCGTAGGCGGGGCAGGGGATTTCAGTATCTGGTGGACTGGGAGGGGTATGGTCCAGAGGAGCGAAGCTGGGTTCCGGCGCGGGATGTTCTGGACCAGTCCTTGATCCGGGAGTTCCCCCGGTAAGTCCCCCCCTGGGCCGCCAGGTGGCGTTCCTAGGAGGAGGGGTACTGTCATGTCTCGTACTTAGGGTTCGGTTTTGGGGGTGTGTGCGCTTTGTTTTGGTTGTCACAAGTTGCACGTGCAGAGCTGTCATTGTGTGTGTGTGTGCTTTGTTTTGGTTTCCACGGAACTGTCATTGTGTTTCCCCGCCCTCTCGTTATCCAGTTAATTTTCCGATCACGGCCAGGTGTTTGTCAGCGGGTTGTTGTCAGAAGGTTGTTTTGTGTGCCCGTCCTGTCGCACTCGTCACGTTGTTGGTTGTGAATATTCTCATGTGCTTGCAGCCTCTCATTCTCCCGAGTGCAGTGACCAACGTCTTCTTTTGGATTTTTTCTCGTTTGCCAGCGGACCTTTTTGGAGACCTTGTTTGGACGTCACTGGTTGTGTGGAAGCCACGGGTTTAACCGTTATTTGTCAGTCATATAATTCAGCTCACAGACAGTGCGAGAAAACAAACAGTATTTAATTTGTTTTTAAATAGTTTTATTTATAGCATCAGTCAAACATTTGAATGAATGCCCACTTCCTGGTTCATTCTGGCTAATCTTATGCTTTTGTCTTATGTGGTGTGTCTAAATTGAAGTTGTATTCTTACGACTAACACGACTTTATACTACACAGTAACTAAGGAAGTATATACTCTACAAATACAGTCCTGTAATCAAATTTGTACAACAATCTAATTGTGCATTTTTTTGTATTTCAAGGGCAGTATGTGTGTCAAGCTCAGATGAGGAATCCGATGGTGCTGGCCGTAATCGTCCAGCATCTAGTGTTCCTTTATGTTCCCCGGTTCCAGAGATCTGCCAATCTGAGGCTCCACAGATTCTCAACATTCGTCCATTTGTCCAGCCACTTCCACCTTCAGCACCTCCAGCTGTTACACCAGACCACAGACTTCAGCATGGAACCATCAATTCTGCATTCAGAGATGGAATGTTTATACGCCTTCTCTCCCTCCTCGAGGAAATTAAGAAAACTCAAAGGATTCATGGAAAGATGATCCAGTCACTCCTTACACAGCGTGATGGAAACACTGTTGCAGTGCTACCCCAGGATATCCTTTTCCCTCTAAAAACGGTCTCCGATGTAGAAGAAATGGAGCTGAAACTGGCAGACCCAACCATCCACAAAGACGTAGTATGTAAATGCTTCTTCTTTTGCTTGGTGAGCATTCTCTGTTTCATTATCTTGTTTGGTTTATTTGCATTCACACTGAGATACTTGAAAGCAGCAGTGTTGTGTTAACTAACAATTGTGACATTAACATTTGGAGACCCTTCATCCAGTAAAAATAATTCCACACACCTGTACGTATATATCATTATTTTTCCTTCTTGCTTTATAAGACAATTTTATGTGTGTGTATGTATGTATGTATGTACTTTGTGATCACATACGCAATGATGATCTTGTATTTTATTAGGTTAACGTGGTGGCAGAAATTGGAGGGAGCACTGTGGGTGATGCCACAAGGAGAATGATGACCTTCCTTTTAGATCACACCGTGTCAAGAGAATACAATTTTGTTGGGCGACATGGGAAGCGAGAGTTCCGGGGACTCAGACTATTTGCGGTCATGTATGGTAAGTTTACCACAAGTATTCATCTTTGTCAGATTTTACTCAGCAGAGTTAGTTTCTTCATAGATCAAAGAAAAATATATACATTTCGAGGAAATATTTTTGCTCATAAATCTATTTACCGAAACAATTGTTTGACCGGTATTTTTCACACTTTAATCTATGATTTGTGTAAAGAACATACAAAATTACTTATTTTCAATATTAAAAATTAGTTAAAAGATAACTTACAACATACATTCTTGTAATGCAAAACATTCTTGCTTTTGTATATTAACCATAACTGTATATTATACTTATACATGTTTTTCACAGGGAGTTTGAAGAAAAATGCCCTAACCAACCAGATCACTAGGAAAGATGCAGAAAAGGCCATCTCAAAGTGGCTCATTGGTGCCAGAGACAGGGCGGGATTCAGAAATGCAAGAGCACGTGCTGGAGAGAAAAATGGGTAAGAGATGAGAACAGAAATATAATATAATTACAGGGGAAAAGGCGGAGTCAGACCAAACTCAATTCCATGTTGTCACTTGCAACTTGGCCAATAAAGTTGATTCTGATTCTGATTGGTAGCAATTCATAATCACGCTCTGTTGCTAGTAATTTATAACGATTGCTCACAACGATTGAATCATTTGTATTCATAGATTTACATTTACTGCATTCGTAGGTTATTATAGATTTATTTGTACTTTTCTCAATCAATTTTAAATAATTAGTTCTAAATAACTTGGCATTTATTAGATTAACAATTCATTTGCTACTATACGATCAAGTTTTAGTCTTCAAGATTAGTTTTAAAATAATATTTTAATTATTCTGCTGAAGTGATGAAATGGCTATTTTTTTATGTTTTGTAAAAATTATTATTTAAAGCATGGTGCAATATTAGACTACATTTTTGTATCAAACATGTACTGATATATATATATATATATATATATATATATATATATATATCATATAAATATATATATAAAATATATTCTCTGTTCAAAGGGCCATTGAGAGAGTGTCAGAAGACTGAAGAAGCTGTATGAAAGGTCAAGAGTTCTTGTGTTTGGAGATAAAAAAAATTTTTATCAACTATTAGCCTGTTATTTGAAGCAATACATTTCACAGTTAATTGTACTTTAGTATAGAACTTTAAATGTTCTATGCTTTTTATTTAGGGGTTAACTGTAAAATAAGGTAACTGTCGCAAATATGGACTACACTTCCCATGTTCCTGTGTTTCTGTTCACGTCTGGTGTGTCATCCTCATCTGTTATCAGTTCCACCTGTTCTTCATCTGTCTTGTTATTTAAGTCTTCACCCATGCCTTCGTTCTTTGTCAGTCATTAACTTTGCACTTCGTCTGTCCTGCTGTCGTCTGTAAGTTTATCGTCCTGTGATCGTCATTAAATGTCCGTTTGATGTCACCTCGATCCCTGGCTCTTCATCTCGTCACCTTCACCCGTCCCGGATCGTAACAGTAACCCCCCCAAAACATTACCCACATATATACCTACTTTGTCCCAATAAAGAACTTGTTGGGTCCCATCATAAACCCATGTAAGCGATCTCCTATGAACCACACGTGGGCTAACCCAAATAAGCCTTAAATGATGCCCACCAAAAGTGTTGGCAGGGTGATTAAAAAACATCACAAGGAGCATATTTATATCAGGACAGCAACGCAACTCAATTTTCTTAGTTTCTGACGTCGTGGTGGAGCGGAATTAAATAAAAATTAGAACCTACAACATCAAACATGAATCGTCTTTTATTACTGACACAGTATTTTTTAATAAGCTGAACAAGTCTATTCCAATCTCGCCGTGAGCAACCAGCAGCAACAGCATCGTAAGCATCATCATTTTATTACTGGATATGTTTAAAAAAAAAAAAAAATGGTTGGTTTTATGTATCTACAGGAAGAGCCCGAAAGAAAAAAAGTAACATTTGCTTGCTATTGTATCATAATAGAAAATAAATAAAAATAGTAAATCTCTACTAAACTCGTCGCTGGGGGGCGCCAAAAACGCAGGCTTCCAGAATTGTCTTAACTCCCCTTATCGTCGCCTCGGCTCAAGAAAACATTTATTTCCTCACTTTGTCTTTCTCCATTTAGTGTTTTCAGTTGAGTTCCTGAACACTAAGCACTTTTTCTTCCACAAAACTCCCCATTTGCTCACGGCATTTGACATGTGGCTTTAATTAAAATGTTTTTCTTAATCGGACTACATTTCAATTACTTACACTTTCACCGTTTTCAATGCAATAACTCGTTTAAGGTAGGTGAAAATGAGAATCACGATTTTTTGCTTAGAATAATGATCACGATTCTGGATTATTATTTGTTTTTTTTTTATAAATATATATTTAACCATTTAGCTTGTCAGCAATAAAATAACACATAATGCTCTTTGCTTTACCATTTATTGAACCCCGTCCAGGTCGAACCCCACCGGACAGAGGAGCAGAGGAAGACTGGAATTTTCTGTCTTTAATGGGAAGTCAGAGCAACCAGTCTGCAGTCGTTGAGTTCCACACGGGATCGTTTTGGCTGCTGGACTGAGGCTTGAACTTTCTTCTGCTCCAGGATTAGGTTGAAGATGAACTGATGGAGCGTCTCCAGGTCTTCAGTTGCTGTTTTTCAGCGCTTCTTCTGCTTAGGTTGTTTGTCTGCACACAAAAGCATTGTTGTCCTTGTTGACTCGCTTTAAACTTCTGTGTCTTTATTTATAATCTTTATTTATTTGATAATAATAATAATAATAATCACAGAATAATTGTACCAAGTTCATTAAAGCAGTGGTCCCCAACCTTCATTTGTTGTGGACCGGTCGTTGTTTGATAATTTGGCTGCGGCTCGAGGGGGCCAAATTAAGTAATTATAAAGTATAAATATAAAGTATAAGTAATTATACTTTAATTTAGTATTTATTATTATATTATATTATATAATATTAACTTATTATAGTGCTTATTTGTACTTAAACATGCGTTAAAACAGTTGTAGCGAAAGATAAATAAAAAGTTATTTAAAATATTTAGAGGTTACTTGATATTTGGTTATAATTGTTATATTTAAAAAAATAATTTATATTTGCTTTTTTGTTTTTTAAATGCCAGACACCTTTTTAAAATTAGACTTGGTTATATTTCTAGAAAATAGAAAGACATTTTTACATCAATTATTCTGCGGACCGGGGGTTGGGGATTGGCATTAAAGTATTAAAATCATAAACCAGTGGATAATTAGCATATGATGAGAAATGATAAAAAATTACTATGAATAATTTCTTCATAGGTGGGTACAATCTATCGTATCATTGTTGCTGTCAAGCTATTATAGTTCAAACTACATGCATGTGAACTATTGGGCGCAACATACATTCTTTTTTAAGAGAGAATATGTTTAAAAGAAAGTTTAAAAGAAACATGTTTTACAAGAACTAATTTTCATGATTTATGTCTACAGTGTTATTTTGAAATGAAAATGAAAATCCAGCAATAAAAAGTATTTTTTTAATTGCAAGTTTTAAACTCAGAATTGCGACTTTTTGTATCACAACTACAAGGTTTACAACTGGAACTATGAACTTTAGTCACAAACAGTCTAACAGTCACAATAACTGAAGGACAGTTTCTCTTTCTGTTATAACTCTGTAAATACAACATATCAGGTGCATCCACCAATAGCCTCCAAATTCAGGTCCGACTTTAGGGGAACAAATTAATGAAAAATAAAAGGAAGTAACAGAAATAATAACCAACTGCCATTGTATTGGTGGAAGACAAACAGGCTTGAACACAAAAGCAATGAGTAGAGTCTGTGGTGAAAAGTGTAAAGTAAAGCAATCCTGTTTTAGAAATAACTAGGTATAATAGACCCGCAGATACACATATAATCAGTGCTGTCAAAAGTAGTCATTTTTGTTACTTCATTAGAAGTAGAAATACTAGAGTCAAAAAGTACTTCTGCGAAAATAAAAGTAAAATGCCCAATATTCTACCAAAGTAAAAGTAGCGTTACTGATACTGATGAAACTACAGTTAAGTATAAAAGTAAAAGTAATGCTAGGACAAAAAATAGCATTATAGAACTATATTGTTCTATTAAATTGTTGTAATTACATTGAAAATTAATGCATTTTATTACAAAGCTTCTGTGCAATTTGCGTGGCCTCAAGACACTAAATCACACAGGTTGATAAATCTGTATAATCTTGTATAACAAAATAGATTATTTTCAAATATGTACATGTTATGAAATAATGACCTAAATATATACTCTTATGTTCGAAGCTTCAACATTACATTATCTCCTTTATACCTAGTATATATGATAAATAATATCTCTTAAAGTCTCACAAAGATACTAAGTGAAATGTTTATCAGTGTTCACGTGATCTTTGAGCTTTTGTGCGATTTGAGAGAGTTAAAACTGTGAAAAGCGTCTTACAAATGCTCAGAAGTTGAACTTGAGCTTTACACACGGTCACTGCGCCTCACACTTGTCCGGACTGGGACGATATGTTGAACATTCGTTTGCCGTTTTACCCGCATTTTCGCGTCTGTTCTAACGGTGTTGGTGTGTGTGCGCGCGCGTGCCGCTGCGCCGTTTTTGCTCTAACCGTATTGAAAGTAATCAAATCCATAAAGCCGCCTCTCCTCTTCTCTCCGTCATTCTTTCTTACGAAAACCAATAGAGTGTCGGAATGATACTTGTTTATACGTCTCATCCAACCACAATCATTTACCGGCGTGATTTGTCCGGATGCTTTTTTTTATATATAAAATTTTTTTTTTATATAATATAATTTTTTTTATATAAAAAAAATTATAAAAAACCAAATCTTGACATTTCTGACCCAAAAAATTACAGACCTATATCAAAGCTTCCTTTTATTTCAAAAATTCTAGAAAAAGTGGTAGCAGGACAACTGACTTCTTTTATGGAACAAAATGAACTGTTTGATAAATTTCAGTCAGGTTTCCGCAAGATGCATTCTACTGAAACCGCTCTGCTTAAGGTCTCTAGTGACATGATGATGGCCGCAGACTCAGGACGTTATACTGTTCTAGTTTTATTGGATTTGACATCTGCATTTGACACTGTAGATCATGGGACTTTAAAAACTCGACTTCAGTCGGAATTAGGCGTTTCTGGCTGCGTCCTCCAGTGGTTCTCCTCCTCCAGTGGTTCTCCTCTTACCTTAGCAATCGCACTTTCAATGTCTCGGTTAATAACATCATGTCTGAAGTGGCTGGTCTGTCATATGGAGTCCAACAGGGTTCAGTGTTGGGTCCAATTCTGTTTTTATTGTACATTTTTCCGCTTGGTCAGATCATTCGCTCTTTCCCAAATGTCTCTTATCACTTCTATTCAGACAAAAATGTTGTCAGAATGCTTGTCATCCATCAAGAACTGGCTAAATAACAACTACCTCCATATAAACCTCCATATAAAGACTGAAACTCTAATAATTGCCCCGGACAAAAAGATTGCCTCAATCCGGCAAGACCTTGGTCAACTGGACTCTTCTGTTCACTCAAAACTGAGAAACCTTGGTGTCATATTTGACCAATCAATGTCGCTAGATCATCATGTGAGACAGTTAGTCAAAAATAGCTTTTACCACCTGAGAAACATTTCTAAAGTAAGGAAGATGTTGTCAAAGACGGATCTCGAAATGGTTATTCATGCTTTTATTTCGTCTCGCATTTACTATTGTAACTCTGTTTTTACCTGTTGTAACAAGTCAACCTTACACCGTCTCCAGACTGTCCAGAATGCTGCTGCAAGGCTTTTAACAGGCACTTCCAGAACTGCCCATATCACTCCAGTCCTATTTTATCTCCACTGGCTTCCAGTCCAGTATAGGATTGATTTTAAAATACCGTACCGTACCGTCTTCTGCCGCTTATCCGGGGCCGGGTCGCGGGGGCAACAGCCTCAGTAAGGAGGCCCAGACTTCCCTTGCCCCAGCTACGTCCTCCAGCTCTTCCGGAAGAATTCCGAGGCGTTCCCTGGCCAGCCGGGAGACATAGTCTCTCCAGCGCGTCCTGGGTCTGCCCCTGGGTCTTCTCCCG
>MU204248.1:1491052-1503527 GCA_017309775.1 Paedocypris sp. Pulau Singkep
TCGACGCGGACTGAGATGGATTTAGACAGTTCCTCGGTTCGAGCCATCCGCTGGTGTAACTCCGATGACCGCACGACCACCACCTCCAGGTTCTTCTTTGACTCCGCGTTCGGCAGGGCAGCCAAAATGCCTCTCGCGTCTTTCCTGTTCCGTTGATACACCAGAGCGATACCACCTCCAATCAGTATCAGTCCGATGAAAAGTACCCAAAAGATGTATAAATCTTCCACGTCCTCAATGGACAACGGTTCCAGGCAGACCAAACCCCATTTAGCCCATGGGTCTCGGACATACCCGGCAGCGAGTGTCCCTTGAGGGCAAAGCGGTTGCCCGGGTGATTCCTTTTTTTGGGTGAAAATCTTGTCCAAAGCGCTCAGTGACCAATTTAGAATTTCCATCTTTCCTTCGAAAGCAGAACCAGCAGAGCTCCGAAAAAAGGGAGTAGACAAGAAGCTTGCTAAAGATAAAGCAGAGCGGAGAGCGAGAAGACACGTCTGCTCAAGTCAGAGGCCGGAAGTAAGTTTATGGGAAGTAAAACTGGTCCTTTTGCCATATAAAAGGGCTTTGTGGCATTGCCTGCTTGTTTTGCATTTTTCCAGCATGATGCTTCTTGCAATTGTGGAGTTTTTGGATGGTGGGGGTGTAGCAGCTGTACCCAGCAAGTGGTTTACAGGACCTGAGGAAGATGGGTGTTACTGGCCACCCGGACGTGCAAATTTAAACAAGGCAATAGAAGAAGAAGTTGTTCCAAAGTCTGACTGGCCACAGTTTAAAGTGCGCGTCTTGGGAAAAGCAGGTAATGTGTGTTTGTGTGTGTGTGTGTGTGTGTGTGTGTGTGTTGTTCCATCTGAAAGGTTATTGAGAGTTGCTGCTAATAAAAGAACTATATTTACTGATGAGACTATTCATGACAATAGCGTGTGATCCAGCACTAAGTAGTGCTTACATTTTTTTTTTTTTTGCAAATTGTACAACCTACAGGAACCTATGCACAAGCCACAGCAAAACTTATTCAGTCTGAGGTGACCCCGCGCATGGACCCAGCGGGGGAGCCTTCCATTATCAATGCTTTCACCCACCAGGGGGTGCTCTTGGGCCAGCAAGCCAACCAGATCACCGAGACATCTCGTGGAGTGGAGCAACTTGCCGCACAACTGGCTGATCTTTCGGCGAAATCTCGGGACCTGCAGACTACCCTGACAGAGGTCAGGGCATCCGCCAATCTCTCATCAGTCCAGCCTCTCCACAAGCCAGAACCCCATGCCAACAACCCGCCCCCTTATGATGGCGACCCCAAGTCACGTCGGCCATTTCTTGCTCAGTGCTCGGTTGTTTTTGCCTTACAACCGCGACGCTACAGCACTGAGCAGTCTAGGGTGGCTTATGTCCTCACCCCATTGACTGGAAGAGCCAGGGAATGAGGAACTGCTGCGTGGACTGCTCAATTGCCTTTCTGCCAGAACTTTAATCTATTTTCTCAGGAAATGACCAAGCTGTTCGACCGATCCGTGCAGGGCGAGGAGGCCTCTACCCTACTGGCTAGTCTACGCCAGGGAGTACGGTCAGTAACTGACTTTTCTATTGAGTTTAAGACCCTGTCGTCTGCCTGCGGTTGGAATCAAGAAGCCCTGGTGGCCCGGTTTCGTGAGGGGTTGTCTGAGGACCTCAAGGACGAGATCGCACTGCAGGAGACCCCGCAAGGCCTGGACGCGCTTATGGATCTGGCTCTTCGGGTGGAGAGACGCCTTCAGAGACGAGAACAACGCCTTTCCACCGCTAGAAGAGACCCGATACTCAACTTGCCAATTCCCCCATCGCCAGTGGAGGATCCTGCGCCCATGCAGTTGGGCCGCCTTCGCTTGTCAGCCCAGCAGAAGCAACATCGCTTGGTTAATGGACTGTGTTTTTATTGCGGGGTGGCAGGACATTACGTTAACAAATGTCCTTTAAAAGCCAAAGCCCACCATTGAGTGAGAGTGTCTTGGTGGGCATTTCGTCGGTTAACTCTCTCGGTCAATCTTGTTTCAATGTGTCTCTTGAGTTAGGTAAGGGGTCCATATCAACCAAGGCTCTGGTGGACTCCGGTGCTGAGTCGAACTTTATTGACTTCAATATGGCCAAGAAGTGGGAGATCCCAATAGTTCCCCATCGTTCACCAATTGAGGTACAGTCGATCAGCGGTCGGTTCCTATTGCTTATTACCCATTCTACTTGTCTCATAGATCTGGTGGTTTCCGGGAATCATCGTGAGAGGATTGCACTGCACCTGATTGAGTCCCCTAACGCTCCAATTATCTTGGGACGCCCATGGCTGGAGCAGCACAATCCTCACGTCGATTGGACCCGGAACCAAATTTTGTCTTGGAGTCATGATTGTCTCGCAACATCGCTTGGTTAATGGACTTGGTCTTGGTTCTGCGTTTTCTGGTCCATCTGTTTCTGTTCCTCAGGTCGTGGAGACAGACTTGTCTGGAGTTCCTGTGGACTACCGCGATCTTCGGTTGGTGTTTAGCAAGTCTCGCGCCTCCTGTCGTCCTCCTCATCGTCCTTATGACTGCGCCATTGATCTCCTTCCAGGCACTTCTCCGCCACGGGGTCGTTTGTTTTCCCTGACTGGGCCTGAGAGAGAGGCCATGAAGAGATATATAGACGAGTCTCTCAAAGCTGGTCTAATTCATCGCTCTTCATCCCCCGCTGGTGCTGGGTTCTTCTTTGTCAAGAAGAACGACGGCTTCCTGAGGCCCTGTATTGATTATCGAGGGCTGAATGACATTACCATTAAAAACAGGTACCCCCTGCCTTTAATGTCTTCCGCCTTCGAACTTTTGCAGGGAGCCCGGGTCTTCACTAAATTGGACCTCCGCAATGCTTATCATCTTGTTCGGATTCGCAAGGGGGATAAGTGGAAGACCGCCTTCAACACTCCTTCGGGACATTATGAATATCAGGTCCTTCCTTTCAGGCTGACCAATGCTCCTGCGGTCTTCCAGACCTTGGTTAATGAGGTGTTGGGGGACATGATTAATAGGTTTGTCTTCGTGTACCTGGATGATATCTTGATTTTCTCCCCCTCCCTTCAGGTGCACACCCAACACGTTCGCCAGGTCTTGCAGCGTTTGCTTGAGAATCAGTTATTTGTCAAGGCGGAGAAGTGCGAGTTTCAAAGTTGCTAAAGTTAGGGCTGTTACCCAGTGGCCAGTTCCCGACTCACGAAAGGCGTTGCAGCGGTTCCTGGGTTTTGCCAACTTTTATAGGCGATTCATCAGGAATTTTGGTCAGATAGCTGCACCCCTTACAGCGCTCACCTCCTCCAAAGTAGAATTCTGCTGGAACAGTAAAGCTCAGGAATCCTTTGACAACTTAAAGTCCCGTTTTGTCACTGCTCCTATTCTTTCTGTTCCAGACCCGGATCTGCAGTTTATTGTTGAGGTGGACGCTTCGGATGTTGGGGTTGGTGCAGTCCTTTCTCAACGCTCTGATCGGGATGGGAAAGTTCATCCTTGTGCCTTTTACTCGCACCGGCTTAGCCCAGCAGAACGAAACTACGACAGCTGCTGGCAGTCAGGTTGGCTTTGGGGGAGTGGCGACACTGGCTGGAAGGTTCAAGGCAACCCTTCTTGGTCTGGACGGATCATAAGAATCTAGAGTACATCCGTTCAGCCAGAAGGCTCAATTCTCGACAGGCTCGTTGGGCACTCTTCTTCGGTCGGTTTAACTTCACTCTTTCGTATCGTCCAGGCTCCAAAAATATCAAACCAGATGCATTATCATGCGTCTTTGATGATCCTGGGGAGGGGGCTCAATCGGGAACTATCCTTCCTGGGATCCTGGTGGTGGGTGGCCTCTTCTGGGACATCGAGAGGCGAGTTGAGCGGACGATTCGGGGGTGTGAGGTGCCAGCGGGGTGTCCGGCGGGTTGTCTGTTCGTACCGGTTGCCTTGCGCCCTGAAGTCCTGCGGTGGGGTCATGAATCCAAGCTAACCTGTCACCCAGGAATCAGGAGGTCACTGTCTGTCATCCAACAGCGATTCTGGTGGCCTGCTTTAGGCCAAGATGTCAGACAGTTTGTATTGGCTTGCTCTGTTTGTGCTAGAAATAAGTCTTCTAACCGTCCTGTCGTTGGTCTACTTCAACCTCTGCCGATTCCCTCTCGTCCTTGGTCACACATTGCCTTAGACTTTGTCTCTGGTCTTCCGGAATCGAAAGGTAACAATGTTATTCTTACAGTGGTGGACCGATTCTCCAAGGCGGTTCATTTTATACCTTTACCCAAATTACCATCCGCCAGGGAAACAGCGCAACTGATGATTGACCACATCTTTCGGATTCATGGACTTCCGTCAGATGTAGTCTCTGACAGGGGTCCTCAGTTTGTTTCCCGTTTCTGGAAGGAGTTCTGTAGACAGATTGGGGCCTCTACAAGTCTGTCTTCAGGTTTTCACCCCCAGACCAATGAACAGTGCGAGCGAGCCAATCAGGATCTCGAACGAGCCCTCCGCTGTCTGACATCTGATAATCCTGCTTCCTGGAGCCAACAGCTTTCCTGGATTGAGTACGCTCACAACTCTCTTCCCGTGGCGTCATCAGGTATGTCACCCTTCCAGTGTTCCGTGGGTTATCAACCTCCTTCATTCCCTTCACAGGAACCAGAGGATGCTGTTCCGTCTGCCTTGGCCTTTGTCCAGAGGTGTCGGCGCACCTGGAGGATGGCCAAGAGGGTCTTGGCCCAGACCTCTAGACGTAACAAGATGGCAGCAGATCGTCACTGGATCCCTAGTCCTCGGTATTGCTGTGGACAGAAGGTATGGTTGTCCACTAAGGACCTGCCTCTCAGGGTGTCATCTCGTAAACTTTCACCCAGGTTCATTGGACCCTACCAGATCAATAAGATTTTGAGTCCTGTGAAGATTCGGCTAAGTCTTCCGAAAACTCTGGGCCGGGTTCACCCGGTTTTCCACGTCTCCAAGATCAAGCCTGTTGTTTGGTCTCCCCTTAACCCTGTTGTTTCTTCCCCTGCTCCACCTCCACCTCGTCTAGTGGATGGCTCTCCTGTATATACTATACGAAGATTACTAGACGTGCGTAGGCGGGGCAGGGGATTTCAGTCACATCAGTTCACATCTGGTGGACTGGGAGGGGTATGGTCCAGAGGAGCGAAGCTGGGTTTCGGCGCGGGATATTCTGGACCAGTCCTTGATCCGGGAGTTCCCCCGGTCTCTGGCGTTCCTAGGAGGAGGGGTACTGTCATGTCTCGCACTTTGGGTTCGGTTTTGGGGGTGTGTGCGCGCTTTGTTTTGGTTGTCACAAGTTGCACGTGCAGAGCTGTCATTGTGTGTGTGTGTGTGTGTGTGTGTGCTTTGTTTTGGTTTGCGGAACTGTCATTGTGTTTCCCCGCCCTCTCGTTATCCAGTTAATTTTCCGATCACGGCCAGGTGTTTCCCATTTGGTTTTAATCCCCCTCACTATATATTCTCGCGTTTGTCAGCGGGTTGTTGTCAGAAGGTTGTTTTGTGTGCCCGTCCTGTCGCACTCGTCACGTTGTTGGTTGTGGATATTCTCATGTGCTTGCAGCCTCTCATTCTCCCGAGTGCAGTGACCAACGTCTTCTTTTGGATTTTTTCTCGTTTGCCAGCGGACCTTTTTGGAGACCTTGTTTGGACGTCACTGGTTGTGTGGAAGCCACTGGTTTAACCGTTATTTGTCAGTCATATAATTCAGCTCACAGACAGTGCGAGAAAACAAACAGTATTTAATTTGTTTTTAAATAGTTTTATTTATAGCATCAGTCAAACATTTGAATGAATGCCCACTTCCTGGTTCATTCTGGCTAATCTTATGCTTTTGTCTTATGTGGTGTGTCTAAATTGAAGTTGTATTCTTACGACTAACACGACTTTATACTACACAATAACTAAGGAAGTATATACTCTACAAATACAGTCCTGTAATCAAATTTGTACAACAATCTAATTGTGCATTTTTTTGTATTTCAAGGGCAGTATGTGTGTCAAGCTCAGATGAGGAATCCGATGGTGCTGGCCGTAAACGTCCAGCATCTAGTGTTCCTTTATGTTCCCCGGTTCCAGAGATCAGCCAATCTGAGGCTCCACAGATTCTCAACATTCGTCCATTTGTCCAGCCACTTCCACCTTCAGCACCTCCAGCTGTTACACCAGACCACAGACTTCAGCATGGAACCATCAATTCTGCATTCAGAGATGGAATGTTTATACGCCTTCTCTCCCTCCTCGAGGAAATTAAGAAAACTCAAAGGATTCATGGAAAGATGATCCAGTCACTCCTTACACAGCGTGATGGAAACACTGTTGCAGTGCTACCCCAGGATATCCTTTTCCCTCTAAAAACGGTCTCCGATGTAAAAGAAATGGAGCTGAAATTGGCAGACCCAACCATCCACAAAGACGTGGTATGTAAATGCTTCTTCTTTTTCATTTTCATTTTTTTAAACATCATGCTTGGTGAGCATTCTCTGTTTCATTATCTTGTTTGGTTTATTTGCATTCACACTGAGATACTTGAAAGCAGCAGTGTTGTGTTAACTAACAATTGTGACATTAACATTTGGAGACCCTTCATCCAGTAAAAATAATATACCTTATATATATATATATTATATATATTTTTCCTTCCTGTTTTATAAGACCATTTTATGTGTGTGTATGTATGTATGTACATTGTGGTCACATACGCAATGATGATCTTGTATTTTATTAGGTTAACGTGGTGGCAGAAATTGGAGGGAGCACTGTGGGTGATGCCACAAGGAGAATGATGACCTTCCTTTTAGATCGCTCCGTGTCAAGAGAATACAATTTTGTTGGGCGACATGGGAAGCGAGAGTTCCGGGGACTCAGACTATTTGCGGTCATGTATGGTAAGTTTACCACAAGTATTCATCTTTGTAAGATTTTACTCAGCAGAGTTAGTTTCTTCATAGATCAAAGAAAAATATATACATTTCGAGGAAATATTTTTGCTCATAAATCTATTTATCGAAACAATTGTTTGACCGGTATTTTTCACACTTTAATCTATGATTTGTGTAAAGAACATACAAAATTACTTATTTTCAATATTAAAAACTATAATAACTTAACTTAAAACATTACATTCTTGTAATGCAAAACATTCTTGCTTTTGTATATTAACCATAACTGTATATTATACTTATACATGTTTTTCACAGGGAGTTTGAAGAAAAATGCCCTAACCAACCAGATCACTAGGAAAGATGCAGAAAAGGCTATATCAAAGTGGCTCATTGATGCCAGAGACGGGGAGATTCAGAAATGCAAGAGCACGTGCTGGAGAGAAAAATGGGTAAGAGATGAGAAAAGAAATATAATATAATTACAGGGGAAAAGGCGGAGTCAGACCAAACTCAATTCCATGTTGTCACTTGCAACTTGGCCAATAAAGTTGATTCTGATTGGTAGCAATTCATAATCACGCTCTGTTGCTAGTAATTTATAACGATTGCTCACAACCATTGAATCATTTGCATTCATAGATTTACATTTACTGCATTCGTAGGTTATTATAGATTTATTTGTACTTTTCTCAATCAATTTTAAATAATTAGTTCTAAATAACTTGGCATTTATTAGATTAACAATTCATTTGCTACTATACGATCAAGTTTTAGTTTTCAAGATTAGTTTTAAAAAAATATTTTAATTATTCTGCTGAAGTGATGAAATGGCTATTGTTTATGTTTTGTAAAAATTATTATTTAAAGCATGGTGCAATATTAGACTACATTTTTGTATCAAACATGTACTGATATATATATTTTCCTACTCTATTAAAATATATTCTCTGTTCAAAGGGCCATTGAGAGAGTGTCAGAAGACTGAAGAAGCTGTATGGAAGGTCAAGAGTTCTTGTGTTTGGAGATAAAAAAAAAATGTATTAACTATTAGCCTGTTATTTGAAGCAATACATTTCACAGTTAATTGTACTTTAGTATAGAACTTTAAATGTTCTATGCTTTTTATTTAGGGGTTAACTGTAAAATAAGGTAACTGTCGCAAATATGGACTACACTTCCCATGTTCCTGTGTTTCTGTTCACGTCTGGTGTGTCATCCTCATCTGTTATCAGTTCCACCTGTTCTTCATCTGTCTTGTTATTTAAGTCTTCACCCATGCCTTCGTTCTTTGTCAGTCATTAACTTTGCACTTCGTCTGTCCTGCTGTCGTCTGTAAGTTTATCGTCCTGTGATCGTCATTAAATGTCCGTTTGATGTCACCTCGATCCCTGGCTCTTCATCTCGTCACCTTCACCCGTCCCGGATCGTAACAGTAACCCCCCCAAAACATTACCCACATATATACCTACTTTGTCCCAATAAAGAACTTGTTGGGTCCCATCATAAACCCATGTAAGCGATCTCCTATGAACCACACGTGGGCTAACCCAAATAAGCCTTAAATGATGCCCACCAAAAGCCCACAATAAACCCATCTAGGCTAACACATGGAGGGCCACCATGGAAACTGAGGACAAAATTAGCTGGTTCCCAGTTGGATAGCCCAGAAACCGGCCCAGTTGCAACCCTTATGGGTCCCACATGCATGTGTTGGCAGGGTGATTAAAAAACATCACAAGGAGCATATTTATATCAGGACAGCAACGCAACTCATTTTTCTTAGTTTCTGACGTCGTGGTGGAGCGGAATTAAATAAAAATTAGAACCTACAACATCAAACATGAATCGTCTTTTATTACTGACACAGTATTTTTTAATAAGCTGAACAAGTCTATTCCAATCTCGCCGTGAGCAACCAGCAGCAACAGCATCGTAAGCATCATCATTTTATTACTGGATATGTTTAAAAAAAAAAAAAAATGGTTGGTTTTATGTATCTACAGGAAGAGCCCGAAAGAAAAAAAGTAACATTTGCTTGCTATTGTATCATAATAGAAAATAAATAAAAATAGTAAATCTCTACTAAACTCGTCGCTGGGGGGCGCCAAAAACGCAGGCTTCCAGAATTGTCTTAACTCCCCTTATCGTCGCCTCGGCTCAAGAAAACATTTATTTCCTCACTTTGTCTTTCTCCATTTAGTGTTTTCAGTTGAGTTCCTGAACACCAAGCACTTTTTCTTCCACAAAACTCCCCATTTGCTCACGGCATTTGACATGTGGCTTTAATTAAAATGTTTTTCTTAATCGGACTACATTTCAATTAAATGTTCTGCCCTCTTCCCAAAAAGAGCTGCGTCGGGTTTGGCAGACAGATAACGACACTCAAAAAAACTCAGACACAAGATCTCTCCTCCTTGCGCTTTAATTTTTGAGGTAATCGTAAAACTGTAACAAAAAATAGAACTTAGGCTTGTACACAAAAGTCATTGTACACATTAAGCATATAAAATAAATATTCGTTATGCAAACAATAATAACTGCGTCATCCCAACGAGCATAATGCTAGCGCATAGAATTTACACACAATAAACTTAACTTTTCCAAAAGCTGCTACACAGATAAACTCAATATGTAACAACAACAAATACACCAGAATAAAAGTATTTACATACCGACTGTGCCTTCGGAGCACTTATAATCGGGAACCAAACGATCTCACGAACGCGTGCACGATCTCCGGTTGTTCGCTTCTCCTGTCGCAAAAACGTCGTAAAACTCCGCTAAACTCCGGCACATGCAATACCGACTTTGACCACCGGGTGTCGCTTGAAACATATTTACAAACAAACATATTACAACCAAAAGAACGTTCTCGGAACGGCACACTCCCCGTCTGGTATTCATGGAATGCCAAACCTATACTCTAAGCTATATAAATGTCCAACTAGTTTTCCCGAAGCAGGAGAATGATTTCGTTGATTGGTCTTAAGAACAATTTCGGACCATCCTTCCCAACGATTTTCACTTGAACTTTCCGGACTCTCTTATCTTGACTCAAATCTGCGTGAATCAGACGGCCACCGACTCTTAGCAATCCTGTGTGGTCAAGGAAAGGGTCTAGCTTGCGAAGAGAGCTCGTATTTGACAGCGGCTTGTTCTGTGCAAGGGCTTGCAACTCTTCCATGAACGTCTGCTGTTGTACTTCTCTGATGACCACTTCTTTGCTTTGAGCTACTATGCTTGTGCATAAAGGCAAATCACAGCGATGCCATCCTTTGCATGAGGGAAGGGCATTAGTCTGATCTCCTTTGTACGAGCGCGCAATGTGAATCAGCTTGCTGATTAGTCGGGTCCAGTCGGAAAAACGTTCGAAGCGTTTGGAGGCTACAGGTTGCAGTGATGTAATCAAGGGGCGAACTTCTGCGTCCAGGCTGGGGTCTACTAGAGGATAAGATTCTTCAAAGAGCGTCTCTGTTCTGAGGTGATGCAAAAATGCAGGGCCACTGAACCATATGGTGTCTTGCAATTTGGTTGGTGTTATTGGTCGTGTTGCAATGTCTGCGGTGTTTTGTTCAGAGCTTACATACTGCCACTGGTGTGGAATAGTGCTTCTTCGAATTCTCTGTACACGGTTATTTACGTAAACATGAAACCTGCGTTTCTCGTTGTAAATGTAGCCAAGGACTACACGGCTATCGGTGTAAAGTGTCACCTTGTCAAATTGAATGGCAATTTCTGCAGTGATAGTTTCCAACACACTCACGGCCAACACTGCTGCACAGAGTTCCAGTCGAGGTATGGTGAGTTCAGGTTGCGGCGCTACTCTTGCTTTGCCGGTGATGAACCCTGTATGACAATTATCATCCGAATCAATGACTTTGAGGTATGCGACCGCTGCTATTACTTTCTCCGAAGCGTCAGAGAATACAAAGAGCTCTATGGACTTAGCTGCTAACAGAGATGTAGGTCCATAGCTTCTTGGAACATGAATGTGCTTTAAGTCTCTCAAGGAATTTCTCCACGTCTCCCACAGATCTCGCTTGCTTGCTGGTAAGGGTTCATCCCAATCGGTGGTGCTCTCCATCAGCTCTCTTAGCAGAATTTTACCTTGAACTGTGATCGGAGCAACAAAGCCCAATGGATCATACAAACTGTTAATCACTGATAGCAGCCCACGTCTGGTGTATGGTCTATTGTCGCCTTGAACTTGAAAGTTGAAACAGTTTGTGTCCAAATTCCAAAGCAGACCAAGGGTCCGCTGCATAGGCAGTGAACTTGCACCTAGATCCAGTTCTTTCAACGCGTTGGCATAATCTTCGCATGGGAACGCTTTCATGACTTCTTTGCTGTTCGAAGCCAATTTATGCAACTTCAGATTGGATCCTGCCAGCATGCTTTGTGTTCTTTTTAGCAAATCGATTGCCGTTTCTGGTGAGGGTAAGGATTTCAATCCATCATCCATGTAAAAATCTTGCTCCACAAACTGTTGAGCATCTTGGCCGAATTGCTCTTCACCTTCTTATGCTGCACGCCGAAGACAGTATATGGCCACCGCCGGAGATGGACTGTTTCCAAATACATGGACTTTCATGCGGTATTCTGTGATCTCGTTGTCTGGGTTATTTTCGTGAAACCAAAGGAATCTCAAATAGTTCCTGTCTGCAGGTCGAACTTTGAAACAGTGGAACATCTGCTGAATAGCCACCATTATGGCAACAGGTTCCTTGCGGAAACGCATGAGAAGTCCAAGAAGACTGTTGTTGAGGTCTGGCCCCGACAAGAGAACTTGGTTGAGGGATACACCTCTGCACGCAGCACTGGAGTCGAATACGACGCGGATCTGAGATGGCTTCTTTGGATGATACACACAGAAGGAAGGTAAGTACCAACATTCTTCATTGGATTCGATTTTGGGAGCTAATTCCGCATGATCGTTCTCAAATAGTTTTGCCATGAAGGCAATGAAGTCGCTTTTCATTTCTGGTTTCTTACAGAACGCTCGTCGAAGGGAATTGAGGCGATCTACGGCTTGTGAATGATTGTTTGGGAGAAATTGTCTTGGCTGTTTGAATGGCAGAGGAGCGGTCCATGAATTTTCCTCATCTTTGTAGACATCTCTCTCCATTATCTCCAGGAAAAGTTGCTGTTCAAAGGAAAAAGCCTTCTCCGCATCCTCTTTCGTGACTTGAAATATGTCTGGCTCAGCTGGTTTTGTTGTGGTCTCTTTCATTTGCGGTTCAGACCTTGAAGTAGACTGCATACTTTCCTTCACACTGTAGTTGTTAAGACATGGTTGGAAGCATGTAGGTCGACCGTTCTCCAAAATACTGGTGCGATAGGTCCCAACAAAGGTAGGTTTGTGAACTTTCTCCAGGCACATGTCACCAACAACCACCCATCCTAAATCTAATTTCTGCGCAAAAGGAGCATTAGGTGGACCGTTTATTTGCTTGTGGGCTTTATGGACTCTGATGATGTCCCTGCCTAGCAAAAGAAGAATGGGAGCCTGAAGGTCGGGCTGTGGAATGCATCCTGAAATGTGCCTTAGATGACTGTGCTTGCTAATCATTTCTGGCGTGGGAA
>MU204248.1:1503586-1514778 GCA_017309775.1 Paedocypris sp. Pulau Singkep
TTTCTGAGCGATGGTCTGGAATCTCGTTGCACTCAAGAAGTTGTTCGTTGAGTCACCTAAATATTGTTATTTAGGGACGTTAATTTCGACTTGGTGAAAGTAACTTAAAAGTAATACATAAGTAATGTAATATATTACATTTCTGAGAGAGTAATATTGTAATGTAACTTATTACTTTTTACAAACAGTAATAAGTAATATGTAATGTATTACAATTTTGAAGTAACTTGCACAACACTGGTTGTAAGCGTGAAACTCGGATCGTTGCGTATTCTGGCTTGCTTGCATACGAATTCTATGAAGAACTGAAACGGTGGGAACAAAGCTCTGTGATCATCTTTGTATTTAGATCCTGCTGTAAGCCACCTTTCCTGCAAGCTGAATGGTAACTTCTGTACGATGGGGTTTACGCCACGTGGAGTGTCAAGATAAGAAAGACCAATCAGATTGCCATCTTCCTTTGCTACGTGGATCTCCATGAGCAGATCTCCTAGCTCGCGTAGTCTCTGGTTCTCTCTGTTACCTACTCTCGGAAAGCTTTCTAGCTTCTTGAAGAGGGATTCCTCTATTGTTTCACAGTTTTAACTGTCTCAAAGCACACTGTGTAAATCTGTAAAAGAATTATCACTTTTTATTCATTTGATTGTCTGGTTATTGGTGTTAATGAAATTCCTATAATTATAACAAGAAAGTATGAATATAAATAATATAAAAAATCAAACAACTGTCAGGATTTCTTAGTTAAAAGTTTGTTAACTTTTGTGACAAAAACAAAACAGAAGAGTTGAGGTAAAACTGACAAGACTAAGACTGGGACACTGTTTATTAAGTAAAACTCTTAAGATAATAGGGAAACATCAAACAGGACTGTGTGAGGAATGTGGAGAAGATGAAACTGTGGAACATGTGCTCATGGACGGCAGGAGATATGAAGCGGAAAGAGAGAAAATGAGAGAAAGAATGAGGAAAATGGGGGAGCATTTAACAATAGAGGGAATACTAGGTGCAGAGGAGGGAAAAGAACAAAATAGTATTTTTATTAGATTATATTAACTATAATATTAACATATCTCAGCTCAGCTTATCTGTACTTAAACATGCATTCAAACGGTTATACCAAAAGATAAATAAAAAGTTATTTAAACATTTTTTTGAAGTTACTTGATATTTGGTTTTAGTTTTTATATATAAAAAAGAATTTATATTTGATTTTTTGTTTTAAAAATGTCAGAGACATGAAGAGAGAATATGTTAAAAAGAAAGTTTTAAACAAACATGTTTTACAAGAACTAATTTTCATAATCAAGTTATTTTTAAATGAAAATGAAAATCCAGCACTTTTTTCAAAACTTTTTTTATTGCTTTGTTTTAAACTCAGAATTGCGACTTTTTGTATCACAACTGCGAGGTTTACCACTGGAACTAAGAACTTTACATTTCGTAATTGTTACATAAAGTCAGAATCAGCAGGGACATCAACACAGTCTAACAGTCACAATAACTGAAGGACAGTTTCTCTTTCTGTTATAACTCTGTACATCCAACATATCAGGTGCATCCACCAATAGCCTCCAAATTCAGGTCTGACTTCTGGGAAAAAACTGAAAAAACTAAATGAAAAATAAAGGAAGTAACAGAAATAATAACCAACTATCAGTGTATTGGTGGAAGACAAACAGGCTTGAACACAAAAGCAATGAGTAGAGTTTGTGGTGAAAAAATGGCGAGATACAAGTGTAAAGTAAAGCAATCCTGTTTTAGAAATAATTACCGTATTTACTCGACTATAAGTCGAGGATTTTTACTTAAAATTTCAGGCTCAAAGTGGGGGGCTCGACTTACTCGGTCTTCCGAAATAGAAAATATTTTACTCAGAACAGTGCTCAGATATTTCACCCTTTCTCACAAAAATGAACAGCAGAGAAACAAGCGCGGTAATTAAATAAACATTTATGACGCAAACTAAACGGCACAAGCCGAGCAAAGTGACTCCGCTGCTCCGCGCACGCACACACACACATGACACATTCACGTTGTCTCACTCACACTCTTTCGGCTCAGCTCTCTTCTGACTCTAGTCTCACTTTGGATTTCGTACGTAGTATTTATTCCCAAAACACGAGTCAGCATTAGCTCGATTCTCAGGAGAACTCATACCTGTTTGAGTTAAAGGGGCAGGGCAATTTTCCCATAAATCTTTAAAATGATATTGCAACCATACCAATGACAAATTAAACTTAAACATAAATTAACAATAGCATAAATAGATTAATACTAACATAAACAAACAGGGTTACTTGATTTTTAGGTTTCCTTTACCACCAAGGATGTGTCTTTTCCACCTTGTCTCTTGTCACCAAGGAATACTTTTGTTATTTCTATAAGAAGGATTAAAGAGCATCTGAACAGATGTTCTATCATTATTTCCCTGTGCCGCTTTAGTGTCTCAGTGGGCACCAAATAACCAGAATTGACTTTATATGAAACCCAAAATTGTGTTTTTACTAATTTCTACCACTTCACTTTTCTCTCATTTCTTTAACCCGACTTATAAGCCGGTCTAAACAGAATATCACAATCTCACAGCTGGAGAGGAGGGTCGACTTATAAGCGGATCGACGTAAATACGGTAGGTATAATAGACCCGCAGATACACATATAATGCAGGTCAATTAATTATGCAGACATTTTTCCATTGAGAATTTCAACCTTTTGTTTACGTTTTTGTCACACGTGGACGTTTAAACTAAGAGCAAATCAAGTGTTTCTCACCAGTGTGAATCTTCAAGTGACTATTCAGGTTTGTCTGCGATGAGAAACTCTTCTCACACTGAGAACAGAAGAATGGTTTCTCTCCAGTGTGAATCCTCATGTGATAATTCAGACCTGATCTATTGGAAAAATACATTTCACACTGGGAACAGGGGAATGGTTTCTCACCAGTGTGAATCATTTTGTGGCTATTCAGATGTGTCTTCCGTGAGAAACTCTTCCCACACTGAGAACAGAAGAATGGTTTCGTACCAGTGTGAATCATCATGTGGCTACTCAGATGTGGCTTCCGTGAGAAACTCTTCCCACATTGAGAACAGGAGAATGGTTTGTCACCAGTGTGAACTATCATGTGATCATTCAGATGTGCCTTCTCTGAGCAACTCTTCCCACACAGAGAACATGAGAATGGTTTCTCACCAGTGTGAATCATCATGTGTCTACTCAAATTTGTCTTCTTTGAGAAACTGTTCCCACACTGAGAACAAGAAAATGGTTTCTCACCAGTGTGAATCATCATGTGGCTACTCAGATTAGTCTTCTTTGAGAAACTTGTCCCACACTGAGAACAGGAGAAGGGTTTCTCACCAGTGTGAATCCTCATGTGATTATTCAGATGTAGCCTCTGTGAGAAACTCTTCCCACACTGAGAACAGGAGAATGGTTTCTCACCAGTGTGAATCCTCATGTGACTCTTTAATTTACTGGAGACAGTGAACGTTTTGTCACACTGAAGACACTTGTGTTTGCTTGTGTGTTTCTTAACAATTTTGCGAATTTGGTCATGTTTGTTGAGATGATCTTCGGGCATCTTGTGGCAAAAATCACACTTCTTTTCCCAAACGCAAATTTGCTGGACAATAATTCCCCCTCTACTGAAAGTTTTAACAAAGTGGTGGCTCCTGTGTGTGTTTCTAAAAGAGTTGGTCCTGTTGATTAATGAAATATCCACAACGTAAGAAAGCCGACACTGCTGTTTCGTCTTAGGAACTTCTGTCTGTCTTTAAATGACAAATAGAAGATTGTTCATCTATGTTGTTGAAAAGCTCCTCTTTCACGTCCTTTTCACTTTTCTTTCACCCGCATCAAATCTGAAAACAATAAAACTTGATTCATTAAAACATGTAATTTTACCACATGAAACAATTATTTAGGAACAAAATTACAACACAAATTGAATTCTGGTCTTTTTCACAACACACTCAATAGATGCGTTTTTTATTATTTTTCATATTCAGCTTTTAAAGAGATTTTACCTGCTCAATCAAACTACATTATTAAACGATTTGTTAAAGTTGTACAAGTTACAAATATTTACAACAGGGCTGAAACAATTAGTCGTCAAGATCAACAGTAAAAAATTGAAATGACGGAATGCAAACGGATTTGAACTAGTAAGGTGTGGGAACGTTTTACAAAGTGTGAAAAACAAAAATACAGTTGTGTGCAATACATGCAAGACAGAACTAATGTGGTTGAAATAATTTAGGAGTCGAGAGATTATTAAGTTAAACGCAAGAACTTTATTACCACAGTCGAACGACGAGAGAGCAAAAGACGTAATAGCAGAAGAACGTCTGTATCAACCTGCAGGCCAACGCTCTTCCCTTCTCATTCTACTGGCTCCCTTATATACCTCACAAACATGATAGAACATAGCAGATGGTCCAGCAACAGGGTGTAACTGATCAAACAGAAACCTTCTAATCTTTAACCACTCACATTTGGTCACATTTACAACTCACAACTGGCCAAACAGAACCCCTCTAATATTTTACCACTCACACCTTTTAACCTTTAACCTCCCAACTGGTCAAACATAAAAAAACTCCAATTCTGTACCACTCACAACTGGCCATTCTAACCTTTACGACCTACAACCTTTATTTCGTAGTTACACATGGGTAAAATGTTTATTACAAACGAGTTAAAACATTTACTACACACTTTTAATTGACTGATACTTCCCCAACAATATTTTCATGTATTTAAATACACTCATTCTTTCTTTTCACGGGAGCACAACAAGCATGTTGGAGCACCTAAAGAGGAATTCTCAAATTCCCACATTTGAGAATTAAACTGCGCATTTCGTTGTGAATCTGATGATTAATCAGTAGGCTTTGAAAAATTATTCAGCTAGTTATTCAACTAGTTAAAACAATGTTTTTAACACATATTCTAACTTGTAAAATCACCTCAGTTTTTGAAATAATTAACTTTGGTTTCAATAAACTTTGAGTAAACTAAATAGGTCATTCTCTTTGTTTTCTAATTCTGTCCAACTCAAAGTACACACCATGGACACAGCTTTCATTGCTATGCTGATGACACGCAAATCTATATTTTCACAAGGCCCAAAGAAACCTTGCAATTTACTAAAATATTAGATTGTTTCAGTGATATTAGTGAGTGGATGATGAAAAACTTCCTGATGCTTAACTCGGACAAAACCGAATAATTGCTTATTGACTCCTAGGTCAATAAAATAAAATAAAAAATAAAATAAAAGAATAAAAGAAAATAAAAGAAAATAAAGGACCCTGAATATAAGCTAAATCTTAATGGACTTAAACTCTCAACCACATCAACAGTGAAAAACGTAGGTTTTATATTTGATAACAAACTTTCATTTGAAAACCCTGTCAACAACGTCTGTAGAACCACATTTTTCCACCTCAGGGATATCTAAAAGCTGCGCCGTATCCTTTTGATATAGGTCAAAAACGCCATAGATGCAGAAAGACTGATATTTATGACCTCAAGGTTAGACTACTGCGGTGGTTCTCAATTTTTTTTGGTCGCGTCCCCCTTTAAGGTCAAGTCAAAATGATGTCCTCGTCGCTCTGCCTATGTAGCCCCGCCCCCACCGCCCCTCCCCCGCGTCCCTTATTTTTAGGCGTTAAAAGTGGTAACCCCAGCTGTTGCTACGAATTACAGGCGTTTAAAGCGTTTAACTTCCTAACATTTCGAAATGATCACGTCTTTATTTTTGAATATATTAATATCACATTGTATATTATGTGTTTATTGAACTGCCTTCAAGCGTAAAAGAAAGAGACTATAACTCTATCACTAGAAAGCAGCACACACACAGGTATACACACACACACAGGTATACACACAGGCAAGAAAGCAGTACGTACCCAGATCACGATGTATTTTACATTTCGTAACGTTGAGTCGATGTCTTCTGTGGATGGAAGAGTCTGCAAAAGTTGTGAGGGAGGAACTTTCATGTGACGTGAAATATGACATCACTCGAGGGAGGGGCGTTCATGGGGGTGGGATACGTTTAAAAAGTTTGCAATATAGAGCAATCGTTTCTCCTTGATAATGGTTGTTTTACAATGCTTAATTAACATGTTGTTTTTTATTTTAACATTTGTGCTAATGTTAAATTATATTTTCTTATAAAAATCATCAACTTTCTGCTTAAGAATGATTTTTTTTCTAGTGAAATCAGGTTTTTGGCTAATAAATAAGCTAGTGAAAATGCACGTGTGTGGCTTGTTTACCAAGTACTTAATTTTGAAAAACACACTACGTCCCACATTTTTATTTACAAATCCAGAAAACAAAAAAAAAAAAAGAAAATTGAAACTCCTGTTAATAGTGAAGCAAAGAGAAAAAAAAATGTGTATAATACTCCACAGCGTGTTCAAGAAGAGAAGAGTCTTAGACGAGATTGTAGCGCTATAAGAAGATAAAGACCTCGCACTGGAACAATCCCTGTACGCGTTCCAGGATTCCATGACATTTCCCTTTTTTGTTAGTTCCTCACTCAGGGTAACTTCTGCAACAAAAATCATTCATCAAAGTTCAACCAGCATCTTTCTAAAAATAGATAAACAATGACAAGTTCACCCAATTTTTCAATCAATAATAATAATAATAATAATAATAATACATTTTATTTAGTGGCGCCCTTCTAAGCACTCAAGGACACCTTACAGACAGTATACATGCATAAATTATAAAAATCAATAAAAGTGTAAATTTGTATTATTATTAATGTAAAAAAAAAATTAATAAATACAACTGATCAATCTTTCCAGACATTCCATAAAAAAAAAAAAAAAAAAATCACATTATAGGGAAAGAAATCATTTAAAATTTGTTTGGAGGTTTTGAAAGCTTGGATAAATTCTAGGGAAGCTTATTGTGCTCAAGTAATTGAGGCTGCGTTTGTATACAAGACACATAATACAGTAATGTGAAAATGTGAAAAATTGTTTTTGAGAGTCAGGACCCTGATTTTTGTGGTGTCATTGTCCTATAAAGTGGTGACATGTTTGAAAAGGTTTTGGTTCTGAGTTTGAAAGGAGTTAAACAGATTTAATTGAAGGCTATGTTTTAGTTTTCAGTTTTTCAGACCGGCAACATTTCTCCCGTGCGGACCGGGATAGAATAGGTCCCTAACACCCCCATGCTGTTCGTAACAGGCGACAAATGGGGCGACTTCTTTGCCGTAAGTTGCGACCCGTGTCTGGGGAGGATAAGATCCTGGTATTTGAGGAACCTGTGTGCTGCGGCAACATCAGATCCAACACAATACTTGAATTTTTTTGTTATTTTTGCTCAAGTATATCATTCCGGTATCCCTGATGAATATCTGCAGTATTATCGCGGCTCTGTTCATCCCCTTGTTGGGCTTCGAGGTGGGTGGGGAGCAGGAGTGATGAAACTTTGAACCTACAAATATGGTAACCAAATAAACCCCAAAACAACGGATGATCGACAAAAAGATGACTCTGACACTGGATGTGTTTTATCTCAAAAGAAAGAACAATGGCAAAGATTTATATTGATGGAATTGCAAACAACAGATACTCCTTTGACAAAACCATCTCCATTTGCAATTCAGTAAGGCATCGCAAGCATGGCTGGAACGGTTAAAGATGTTAAAAAGCTAAGATCTGGACAAATTTTAATAGAATGCTCCAAGAAAAGCCATGCTGATAACATTATACTAGCTAACGTCCCAATAAAGACCTATTATCACCCAACATTGAATAGTAGCAAAGGCATCGTACGTACCAGAGAACTTCATGACGTGGACGAGACTGAATCAGAACTAAGCCAGCAAGGAGTGACAAATGCAAGAAGAATAACAATCAAAAGACAAGAACAAATTATTAAGACAGGCACCTGCATCTTGACCTTCAATAAACCCCTACCACCAAAGAAGATCCACATTGGTTACATTGGTTGATTTATTCATTCCAAACTCACTGAGATGTTACAACTGCCAGAAATTTGGCCACGGCTCTGCATACTGCAAAAGATAATGCCGTCACCTCACTTTCCTTTCCTTTTCCTTTCCAGATCGTCAATATGGTGCAATTGTGGAGAAGATGGACATGAGTCTGGATGCTCACAAATTGTTCAGCGAATCACCCAGCCTCATCAAAGGACTGTCCTGTTTGGACAAAAAAACAGAAAGAATGTAGAAAGAATTAGTTTTTTTCGTAAACGAGTTGTACAATCCAACCTTTTTATGAAGAAAACATATGCGGCTGTGGTGAAAACAGTCATGAACTTCGCTGACTGTCAGACTGACTTGACATGGATACATAAAAACCACAAAATATCAATCAAAGAAGAATCAAGAAACACAGAGCAAATCAACAATCACTACAATCAGTAAAATGGATGAAAAACATTAAATAAAGCACATTTGAAAAAGCTACAAAGAATCAAACAAGCACCAAAACCCAACAAGAAAGATTACATTCAGGAATAGAAACTCAGAAAACCGGTGAATCAAAAAATAACGATGTTGAAATGAAAGAGATAAATCGAAGCTCATCCCCCAAATGCAAAAATAAAGGGCAACTTGCCCACTTGACGATGGAAAATCACATAATTCAGTGAAATTGTAGAGGACTTAAGGCAAACTTCTCAGAGCTGCAACAGCTGGCAGCTGATCTCAACCCAATTGCTTTCTGCCTACAAGAAACTCATATAACAGAAAACAATACTTTAACACTAAAAAACTATAGCATATATAACTCCCCATGTCAAAATTTACAACGCCCATCTGGAGACGCATCTATACTCATCAGGTCTGATATTATTCATAGTACTGTTAATATCAAAACAAAACTACAAGCAATAGCAGTTTCAGTAAACCTACACAAATCAATCACCCTCTGCTCCATCTATATCCCTCCAAACACATCTATATCACAACGGTTCAAATTATAATTATAATTCAAATAGCAGATTAATTAATCCCAAAAATGTCATTTAAACAAAGCCCCAAGAAGAACCCATGGTTTGACGACAAATAAAAATGATTTATAATGGAGGCAAAGAGACAAAGTTGAAAAAATGACGTATCTACCCTTACAATAAATGCATAATCAAAAAAAGTCTGGAACACAATTGAAAAATGAAAGGGAGGGGAGAATCACCTTATCACCACAAATCAAACACTTGGAAAACAATGGCACTTTATTAGCTGAAAAGGAAGATACAGTAAATGCACTAGCAAAAACCTTTGAAAAGAATTCCTCTACAGATAACTACAAACTACATTTCCAGCACATCAGGAGAAAACAAGTTGACAACAAATTGCCTTAATTTTATATCCTCAAATGAAGAAATATATAACCAACCTTTCAATTTGGAGAAACTATTAAACTCTTTAAAGTGCTGCCACGACACAGCTGTGGGACCTGACAAAATTCACTACTCGGTTTTTAAAACACCTTCCTCAAGTATCTTTTCAAGCCTTACAGTCCACAGAAACCAAGCACCCGATACTAAAAGATATTTTAATCAAAGCAAACAAATTTCAAAGGAGGTCCAGAAATATTAGCTTCTGTTGGGTGCCAGGTCACATTGGATTACGTGGAAATTAAAAAGCAGACAAAGTTGCTAAAAATGCACTGGACAAAAGCTTAACGAAGTGCAAAATTCCACCATCAGACGTCCACCAAAACAAACTTTTTGAAGTGCAACCCGCAGTGGGGAAACGAAATACCTACTCTTTTAAATCAAGACACGAAGAAGTCATTTACTCAAGATGTCGCATTGGACACACCAGACTAACACATGGACAACTTCTTATTGGAGAAGAAGCCCCAAAGTGCCAGAATTGCAAAGTGGCTTTAAATGTCAAGCACATATTCCTGGAGTGCCCTGTGTTTAAAACCATGAGACAGACTTTTTTTTACATCAAGAGACAATGAAAGACTTGTTTCTAAATGTTTATCCATCAAAGATTGTTAATTTTTTTGTCAAAGATACATATTGTCAAGTTTATTTGAATATTTTATGAATATATTTGAATATATGTGATGCCAGTGAACTAAGTCGAACTACAGTATCCAGCCACCCCTGCGGGCTGTTTCCCATGAGCCTTTGCACGCCATTCACTCAGGACTCCAGCTGTAGCCACTTATCTTGCCTTTTGCTAGATGTGTAGGCAACACATCTACAGCTGCGTTAACACTGGCAGAAAAAATCCGATTTTTTTGCCTACATCTGACACAGATTGGAATTTGATGCACACGTGTAAACAGAAAAATACGCATGAGATCCGATTGTCTCGCATCCGATCTGAGCCACTTCCAAATGTGGTTTTAAATCAGATACATATCTGATATCTGGACATCCGACCTGTGTCTAAACACGCATAACCGATTCCCCGGTCCACGTCATCATTTCGCACCCGTTTCAGGTGAATAGCGTGCGCCCTCAAATGTTTTGCGATGGAGCCAGGAGGAGGTGGCATGTTTAATTAGTTTATGGGGAGAAGCATCAACCCAGGCAAAATTGCATGGTTCGTAAAGAAATCTTGCTGAATATGAAGACATAGTACGAGCCAGGCATGAAAGTGGCTACAAACGAAGCTGGCTGCAATGTCAACGCACGATCAAGAGCATTAAAGCCAAATACAAAGGAAGCAAAGGATCACAACTACCGGAGTGGCCACGACAGAACAACTTGTCCGTTTTATGAGCAATTGGATCAAATTTTAGGTGATAAACCAAGCGACATGTTTGCGCACTGAAATCGATTTTCTTAATGGGGTGTCCTTTACGACAGAGACGTGGCTGTAAGCGATCACAAAGATACTCAAAGCTAGTCTTGTTTAATCAAAAATACCCATTCCTTTTCGTCAAAGAACTGGACTTGGTTCCACCGTTCCTGCCTCCTTTGTTGCTGCCTCCAAAAAACAGGACATTGTGTGTTTTGTAAAAATTAAAATTTGAAGCACATTTTGCCACCTTTTTGTCAGCTGAAAACAAACTAACTTAATAAATACTTAACACTCTAACATGAAACATATGTCTTAGAATGTACATAAAGAAATTAAATAAAGCTTAGAATGTCTGTTTTTAAATATAAGTCTAAGTAATTACAGTATTGTCTTTATGTAATCCCTATCTAAAGTGGCGGCTTGTTGA
>MU204248.1:1528180-1542998 GCA_017309775.1 Paedocypris sp. Pulau Singkep
AGACGAGTCGGGGATCGAGAGCAGAGTCGGCAACAATAGACTAGACTATGAAAACGCTGGATGTCAGGCATGAAAACACAGACGATCTGGCAACCAAACGATGAAATAAACAGTGCTTAAATACAAAAGCTAAATGATTACAAACGTAAAACAGCTGGAGCAAACATGGCGACAGAACGCGATGAAAGCGGAAGAAAACGAAGCCACGTGACGCGAGACGAGTCTGTGACGATCTTTTCAAAATAAAGGTGTCAAAAGAAAAGTCCATAGAAACTAAGTGCAAGAGTCCGTGACAAACTATATAAGATACATAAGAGTCTCACAATAATTAACAACAACAATAATTATTATTATTATTAATTGCAGCTTTATTAATCTAATATTAATTTTATTATTATTTAAAACTTTATTAATTTAATTAGTAAGGAGTAGAAAGTACAGATACTTGGGTAAAAAAGTAAAAAGTAGAAGTAAAAAGCAGGCGGAAAAATAATTACCAAGGAATGTGAAAGGAAGCCACAATTCTACTTAAGTAATGATTAAGTATTAAGTATTATTACTTCGTTACTTGACACCTCTGGTTGACACCTTGACACCTTAGATAACGCACATGTTTGTAAATATTGTGTAGGACAATATTTTAGAACACATTTTGCACGCTGCATTTAGAAAGACATCTTTAATGGATTGCCAAATGCACGAGTCACGAGATTTGAAAATTACGGGATTGAAAATATGCGGTTTAAAAAAAGGCCATGAGATGTATTGAATTGAGGCGGAGTCGGAGGATTTAATGCTGAAATATGAAGAATTTCAAACGTTTACTGTATATTAAAGAGCAATACAGCTGAGAAAAGGTTTTCCCAATGTTTTCTCAAAAGGTCTTGTTTTACAGTCTGAATTCGGACTTCATAACGCACATTCCGAGAACACTTGCAAAGCTTTTCTTTTTTTAAGTGGCGGAACTGAAGGATCCTCTAAATTAAAATAATATGGCTTGGCAAAAAATAACTGTCAGAGTAAAAGCGTGAGTATTTAACGTTCATTGAATTAAACAGCCTATATTGTGATCTACCTGATCACATAAACTATATTTCATATAGTTCAAATTCAAAAAGATGATTGCATTAAACGACAAATGTTCTCAACACATAAAACGTTCTAATAAAAATATTATTTACTCGATAAATAAATAAATTATTAATAAAAGTCTTTCTTCTGATCTCACAATAAATGAAGAAATGTGCTATTAATGGGACCAATGCCACGTATAATGCCAACGCGGCGTTTTTCAAGACTGAAACAATGACACGGTTCACTATTAAACTATTTATTTGTTTCAGATAAAGATGTTGTTTCATTTGATCATATAAAACATTAAATTAATCCTTTTTCCTCTAAGTCGATAATTACACTAAGTCACTAACCAAATACAAACGCAATTCCAAATAAGTTGTGACAAATTGAGAATAGATTGAAAAATAATGCAAAAATTTACAAATGTCATAAACTTTTCTTTTATTCACAGTAAAGTGTAGAAACATATCAAATGTTGAAAGTGAAACATTTTGAAAAATGTTTCTCAGAGAAAAATTTGAAAGAATTTTCGGTTATCATGATCTACAGTGCATATATATCATCCAAAGATACAGATATTCTGGAACAATCTCTGTGCGTAAGGGTCAATGCCGGAAAACCATCCTGAATGCTCGTGATCTTAGACGCCACCGCATCACACACAGGAATTTTCGAACATAGGTCAAAAAGAAGCCATACAGTATCTGAACATCATCCAGAGCGCAGGCGTGTTCTCTGGCCCAAGGCTCATAAAAATGTTCTGTAGTCAGACGTATCAAAATTTGAAGTTGCTTTTGGAAAACTGCCATGTCATCTGAACGAAAGAGGACAACGAAAGAGGATAAAGAGGTCATCTGAACTTAACAACAAACAACAAAAATGACTTAAACTATCTCGTACAAACCACATAGTACGTTTCAATAGCCCTTACAAACAAGACATTTAGGCCAAATTAAAGACATAAATTACACAAAATAAATTAGAAGGCTTTATACTGTATGTTGTTAACACAAATTAAGTGCAAAATGAATTCATTAAGATTGACTGTAAATACTAAAGTGCAAAATAAGATATATATCCTAAAAAAATGTTATCACACACAATTCCAATGCAAAAACATTAGCATGTCTACATGCTCAGGGATGATGCTTGCTAGTTTTTTTTTGTTTGTTTACTTTTGAGAGAGATAAAAAGTGGTGAAATTATGTGTTTTAATAGATTGCGTTTTATTGTTTTCAGATTTGATGCGAGTGAAGGAGAAAAAGTGAAAAAGGACGTGGAAGAGAAGCTTCTCAACAACATAGATTAACAATCTTCCACTCGTCATTTAAAGACAGACAGAAGTTCCTAAGACGAAACAGCAGTGTTAGCTTTCTTACAGTGTGGAGATCATCTCTACAAACATCAAATTGTTTAAAAACACACACGCAAACACACGTGTCTACAGTGTGACAAAACTTTCACTTTCTACAGTAAATTAAAGTGTCGCATGATGGTTCCCACTGGTGAGAAACCGTTTTTTTGCTTTTACTGTGAGAAGAGTTTCTTACAGAAGTCCTATCTGGCCAAACACATGAAGATTCACACTATATAATCAGTTAAAATAAAGTTACACAGTTACATTTATTTTCTGTTACTCCATGTTTTTCTGTCAGTCAGTGTGTGTGCGCAGTTCAGGGCGGGAGAATAATAAATAATAAACTATTACATTATATTTTTCAATACATTTAAAGTAATGAGCTATATTTGTTATTTTGTTGCTGACGGCCTGATTGGTTAAATAATTCACACACACACACACACAAAAAAAAAAAATCATGATCTTCATTCTGAGCAAAATTGTGATTTTCATTTTATCCAGTATCGTGAAGCTCATCTATCCTTTAACAAGTACGGCATTACAAAATGAAATGAAAAAGCTTTGAGTTGTCCCGCCGCTGGGAAATTTCCTGTCAACACCATATGTATATAAAACATCTTTATGAAAAATAAACAAGTAAACATGCTTACATGCATTAACATAAACATAAATAACACTGCACACGCTATAAATAAATAAACATAATCAACACACGGCACACATAATGAACCAACACAACTATAAATAACTAGCGCTGCACATCATTAAGACAATTCAATATTATATAGCCTTTTTCTCAGATAAAATCTTTTATCGTGCTTTACAAGGTGTAACCACAGATAAAAAACAAAAGGCAATAAAATCAAAAAGTCTACCATATAACTCATCATGAAAGACACCAGAATGTGATCAGATGAATTGAAGGAAATAAAAAAAAGTCATGAAGGTTACGAGAATTACACGTGTCGTACTTTATTTCGTGCTTTATTTTCTTATAAGGCTGCAATCTCACGGAACACACAGAGTATTATACTCTTGTTTTTTTGCTTAACACTTAACAGGAGTCTTTTCTTTATATAGATTTTTTCTTGACTATAGATTTAATATTAATATTAGTCTCTGGCTAATCAGAACGTTGCACTAAGTTTCACAAAGTTTGTCTACCTGTTGAATAATAAATGTATTTTTTTGTTGTTTAGGCTCTTCAATGGGGCCACATTTCATTCCCCCTATATCAAGGGGAGAGAAGGCTAGAGCATTAAAATAATAATAGTAATAATAATATGAGTATTTGTAGGGCACTTTTCACAGTTTTAATTGTCTCAAAGCGCACAATGTAAAGCCATAAGATCAATGTCTACAACGAAAAGGGTTTTAACTCCTACATTCTGTAAGTACAGAATTGAATTAAAGTTTTACACGTGACGTTTAAAATTCAATAATATTTAAAATTGTTTCAACACAAAAGGTTTTAAAATTTGTATCAAAACCCAAAATGAAAAATTGTATTTCATTTTTAGAAGCTCTTTTAATGTTACGTTTTTTTTTTTTTTGCTGTGATTTGTAAGTTTTCATTTAAAGTTTTCCATCATGTTCAAGTTTTTCATTTTCATGTGATCAATAATTTAATTAACATAATGACATTGTCTTCTAAGTCTCAGCTCTATGGTCTTAACAACCATAATTTCTATCTTTTAGTAAGCAATATTATTATGCAGTTGTCATATAAAAGGTTTTTATATGACAGATAGTTTAATTAATATAGAAAGTTTTAATTTATTAGCTCATTCTCGTTACATGGGCATTATGTTGTTTATTAATATATTAACCTGTAACATTTCAGGTAAAGAAAAATTATAATTGCACTTATAGTCATAATCAGGTCTCTGTCTGAAGCACTTTACTTAACAGCTCTGATGCTGCTATGACTGCTAGGTTTTTAGTTTTTTTTTTTTGGTGTTTTTTTTTCCTCACATTGAAAGAATGGAAAATTGAAAGAATGGATGCTCAAAGCGCAATTTCGTAATGACAATAAATAAATCTGATCTTTTAAGATTATCACACATATGTCCAACAACATTGGATTGTGTACATTGAACCTGCTTTGTAAAGTAACCTTCATCAAGGTGAAACGATTGCTCTATATTGCAAACATTTTAAACGTACCCCACGCCCATGAACGCCCCCTCTCCCGAATGACGTGACATTTCCGCGTCACGTGATATCGCTGAGTTCGTCTCGCACAACATTTGCAGACGGTTCCATCCACAGAAAACATCGACTCAACGTTAAGAAATGTAAAATATATCGTGATTTGGGTACGTACTGCTTGCTTGCTCGCGATCGCGCGCGCGTGTGTGTGTGTGTGCGCGCGCACGTGTGTGTGTGTGTGCGTAAGTATGGGCGCGCGCGCTGTTTTCTTTTTATTATGCCAGATTAAAAAACACGGAATCTACAAAACGATATTAATATTGTAACGGATCTTAAAGCCGTTCTACACTGTGCTGTCAAAAGTAGTCACATTCGTTACTTAAGTAGAAGTATACATACTAGAGGTAAAAGTGTCATCTTAACTTTGTACTCAAGTAAAAGTACTGTTACGAGTACTTTAAAAACTACTTGTAAGTGAAACAATAAAAGCAGTGCAATGAAAAAATGCCATTTTAGGACTTTATTTTTATATTAAAATGTTGTTGTGTATAGTGTTGTCACGATACTAGAAATAAAAAATTAATAAATTTTAATAAATTAATAATAAATTAATAAATTAATAAAAAATAACTGACTCTTCTTCCCTAAACTTTGAACACAGATAAATGATGGACATTATTCTTTTTAAAGACTATTTCCCCCTAATTTGCATAGAGACTTTGCGTTGGTCTCGAAGTAAGAACCGCGCTATATAAATAAACTTGATACTAGAAATAGCAACTTTGATACAATACTTAGAAAAGTATCAATACTCTATACCATTTTCAATACCACAGATAATTTTTTTGTTGCTTTTTTTCATTAAGAAAAAAATACACCAAGACTGGAACCTGAAAATGTGTCTGACAATAAATAAGGCTGCATTATCGTTTATATTTTCCAGAAGAAAAAATAAGTTTAGACCGCTTTTCACAGTTTTAATTGTCTCAAAGCGCATCCAACCTAAAAGCTTATTAAAGATTTAATTAAATTCCAAGCCAAAGAAAGCATGTACAAAAATGTATGTAAAAATTAGAGAACAATATTATTTTTGTTTTTCAAAAAAGCTGGTAGTGTGACTGAATATTAGTGAGTTTTCAATGCAGATTGTTGGTCCTCACATTCCTTCTGGCGCTTAGAAATATTACACAGTTATAAATATTGTTTTTACATGTATTAGTTTTTATTGTTAGATCAAGGCTTTGAATTTAATACGCTTACTTATCAAACATGTGTTAATTTCCCAATGACACATTGTGGTAGTGATTTGCTTAAATCATTTAATGAACCAGAGTTGATCAGCAGTATTTATATCAAATGATTTAAATTTGGGATTTAATTAAACATCATAATTGATCAGCGCTTAGACATCTACTGTAAATACAAGTTCAAACACAGTCACTAGATTACACTAGTTACAACTGTCTTAAAGCGCATGTGTGAAAATGTGGGAAAAAAAAATAAAATATTGATGCATTTTATTCATTTGTCCATATTTGTTAAGATAAAGGTAATGGTTATGACCAGTGAGCAAGCAAATAGGTAAAAATAACTGATTTGTAGTAGTAAAAATATTTTACATTTACATGTAAAAGTCATTACTAGATCACTACTGAATAGTGCTCCACAAATGCTTTATGCTCACTCCTTTTCCTTCAGCTTTTGCATTGTGTTTTTCTCCACTCGTTCTGTTCCGTACTTTCTCAGACTCTCTTTATTAATTCAGGAAAAATAGCAAGTTAACGAATCACAGCATTTTGTCAGTTTGGCACAGAATTCCTGCAGCAGATAAGAGTACATTCCTTCCGCTTACACTGCTCTCCTCCCTCCGGCCGTTTCTAAGCAACGTCAAGGTCTTAGTAGATAAAGCTCACACACACACACACACACACACACTCAGACGATTGTTTTAAAGCTTCAAGTTAACGGTTCACAGGCCTTGCCCTTAGTCAATTTTACGTCAATTTTACGGCTTGGCAAAAAAATAGAGAAAAAGCACGAGTATTAAACGTTCATTGTAATTAAGAGCCTATATTGTGACGTACCCGATCACAGAAACCATATTTAATCTATTTAATATAGTTACGGTTCACCACATACTGACTGTAACTGAACGCTGAGGTAATTGATTATTCGACTGATTATTAGAATGATTAATTATCAATTATTCCAATGATTAATCACTAGACTTTAAATGATTATTCAGCCTTTTCAACTAGTAGAAACAGTGAGTTACGCATACTCTACTAAATAGCAAGAAAATCAAGAAAATCCCATCAGCTTTTGAAAAAAAAAGAACTTTTGTTGTTTTTTTTTTAACTTTGACCCAACTAATCAGGTCATTCTTTTTAGGTTTTGTGATTCCCATGTCCAAGTTGTTATGTAGACCGTATCTAATGTAAAAGTATAGAAAGTTGTAATTCACAGTCCCTCCAGGATTTCGAGAGCGCGCCAATTCATGCAAATTCAGAAAAAAAAAAATATTGTAATGATTTATAAATATCATAAAGTTTTATTTTACTCACAGTAAAGTGTAGAAAACATATCAGATGTTGAAAGTGAAACATTTTGAAATTGTATGCCAAATATTCCCTTATTTTTTATTTCATGGATCATTTTTAGGAAAATCTTTTCTCAGAGAAAATTTTGAAAGAATTTGAGTTTGAGGTGTTAAATTAGTTGACAAAATATTTTCGTCATCGTCTTCGTCAACGAAACCTTTTTCCCTAAAGAAAAAGCGAGAAATATATAAAAACTCCTGCTGAGGGACGAAAACTATAACTACATTAGGGCTGCAACAAACGATTATTTTGATAATCGATTAATCTATCGTTTATTAGAACGATTATTCTTTTAATCATAGATTATTCCAATGATTAATCAGTAGGTTTTGAACGATTATTCAGCAATTTCAGCAAATATAAAACGATGAGTTTTACCACATATTTTAATTAAGAAATTCACTTCTGCTTTTAAAATCTTTTTTCGTTTTAATATACTTTGAATCTTTGAACTTTCTTCCAATTCAAAAGTAAAAAATAAATGATAGCTGCATTGCAGACAATATACTGTAGTTGAATGTGAACATGTCTTGACAGCAGCATTAAGATCTTCATTTCTAAAACAAGGGTTCAGTGATTTGGTAATATTGGGTAAAGATTGGGTAATATTAAAACAATTTTAAATGCTAATATTAATAAAGATATTGGTCATTGTTTGCAGTAACAACTATCCAAACATGGAAACGGCACATACATAGAAGAGCTACAAACATTAGCTAGTAAAGTTTCTACATAGCCTATTTCTAATGTAAAAATATAGAAAGTTGCACTTGAAATAATTAGGTTATATTCAGCATGGGAAAGCAACTTTCATTTCATTAAAAATGTGTTAAGATTTGTAAAAATTGTAGTTTTTCCTGGGAATCGAATCCATGATCAGGTGTTTCCAGCCCCAGCTCTACTGACTGAGCTGCTGCTGCACAAACTATTCTGCATCCAATCTTAAAAAGTTTGCAATTTTTACGTGTGTTTGACAGTTTTGTCATATTGTTCCCCTGCAGTGTCTGGTTTGCTCTGTTCAGAATTAATCAGTATCAGTTGAAAAACATCAATAATAACAGAACTTTTATCGTCCAAGTGCAAGAGTGATTTAAACTGCAAAAAGTTTTGACCTTACAAAAAAATGACGTAGACAACAACAACAAATAACTGGAAATACCAAAATACATTTTAATTTATATTTTAATTTAAACTAACTCCCAGAATGTCTGAATATTTTTATTAAAGACCATCAAATAAATTATTTCAAACTTGTGTTTAGACGTTTGAAATCTTAGACAAAAGGATCACTTCCTGTTATGAGGCTGCGTCTGAATGTGACGGACATCACGCATCAGATACTCTGTTCTTCGGGTAATATTCATGATAGTAGTTTGGCCATTGTATTGTGAATCAATAGTAAAGTGTGTCGTTATTGCACAGTCGTGAAAAGCGTTAGCGTTTCGTAATTTAACAAACATTTCTTTTAACAAATTATCGCTAAGCAGTTGTTGTTTTTTTTTTTTTTTTTTTACCTTGCCTGCTTTATTTAATCTCGCTTTTCGTTTTTGATGCCCAGTTTTAACGAGATCATTTGTGAGGAAATTGCTACATGTGTTTACCGCGGAGCGCACGCACAACGGCGGAGTCGTAGGACTGGGCAGGAGTGACAGTGGAGGCGGAGCACCAAAAACTCGCTGCATATTAGTAAGACTGCCGGGATCACATAACGCGTTAGCGCTAGTTAGCGAGCGAATTGATTTAACAGAAATGCTGGTAAATAATGAGAAATTAGATTTTTTTTGGACCGATCTGGTGGCCCGGTTGGTTTTAAAAGTAGGTCCTGGCCACCAGGCCATTTATATTGTCGACCCCAGCTGTATCTCTGATGGTGTGGGGCTGCAAGAGTGTGTGTGGCATGGGCTTACACATCTGGAAAGACAACATCAATGCTGAAAAGTTTATGCAAGTTCCAGAACTCATCCAGAAGACCTAGGTTGAGCAACTGGAAGCCTGTATTAGACAAAAATGGGACAACATTCCTATTCCTAATCATGACCAACGTGTCTCCTCTGTCCGCAGATTGTGATAAAAAGAAGAGGCGATTCCAACCAGTGGGAAACACAGTCTTGTCCCAACTTTTTTAAGATGTGTCGACCCAGTCAACAGTAGGTAAGGAGGCATCTTTATAAAATGCATGTGGGTTTATTTGCAAGTTACAGTAAGTTCAGTAAGATTGACTGTAAATATTAAAGTGCAAAATAAAATATCTATCCTAAAAAGTTGCTTGTCGACATGCTCAAAGGTGACGCTTGTTCTTTTTTTGTTGTTTGTTTACTTTCAATAAATTCGTTTTTAAAATAATTTAAGGAAACACAATTCTTCTATATAATTATTTATTTAACATCAACAACATAGTTGTGTACAGAAGTGTATGAGCAGAATCCGATTTGTGTTGTAATTGGCATTTTCTTCCTAAACAAGTGTTTTACGCAGTGAAATTACATGTTTTAATAGATTGAATTTTATTGTTTTCAGATTTGATGCGGGTGAAGGAGAAAAAGTGAAAAAGGACGTGGAAGAGGAAGAGGAGCTTCTCAACAACATAGATGAACAATCTTCCACTCGTCATTTAAAGACAGACAGAAGTTCCTAAGACGAAACAGCAGTGTCGGCTTTCTTACAGTGTGGAGATATTTCATTAATCCACAATATCAACCAAACTCTTCTAGAAACTCGGTCAGGAGAAGAAACGTTTTAGCGGCCATCGCTTTGTTAAAGCTTTTAGTAGAGGCGGAATTATTCTACAGCAAATATACATTTGGGAAAACAAGTGTGATTTCTTGTTGAAGTGTGTCACAAAATGGCAGAAGATCATCTCGAAAAACATGTCCAAATTCGCAAAATTGTTAACAAACACACACGCAAACACAAGTGTCAACAGTGTGACAAAACATTCACTTTCTACAGTAAATTAAAGTGTCACATGATGGTTCACAATGATGAGAAACCATTCTCCTGTTCTCAGTGTGGGAAGAGTTTCTCTCTAAAATTAAGTATTGAGAATCACTTGAGGACTCACACTGGTGACAAACCATTCACGTGTTCTCAATGTGGGAAGAGTTTCTCACAGAAGCCACATCTGAGTAGCCACATGAAAATTCACACTGGTGAGAAACCATTCTCCTGTTCTCAGTGTGGGAAGAGTTTCACTAGGAATGAAAGTCTGAATGTGCACATGAGGATTCACAGCGGTGAGAAACCATTCTCTTGTTTTCACTGTGAGAAGAGTTTCTCGCTAAATACAAGTCTGAATAGACACATGAAGGTCCACACTGGTGAGAAACCATTCTCCTGTTCTCGGTGTGGTAAGAGTTTCTCACTAAAAACAAGTCTGAATAGACACATGAAGATCCACTCTGGTGTGAAACCGTTTTTTTGCTTTCACTGTGAGAAGAGTTTCTCACAGAAGGCACATCTGAATGATCACATGAGGATTCACACTAGTGAGAAACCATTCTCCTGTTCTCAGTGTGGGAAGAGTTTCTCACAGAAGCCACATCTGAGTAGCCACATGAAGATTCACACTGGTGAGAAACCATTCTCCTGTTTTCAGTGTGGGAAGAGTTTCTCAGAGAAGGCAATTCTGAAATATCACATGAGGATTCACACTTGTGAGAAACCGTTCTCCTGTTCTCAGTGTGGGAAGAGTTTCTCACAGAATGCAACTCTTTATTATCACATGAGGATTCACACAGGTGAGAAACCATTCTCCTGTTCTCAGTGTGGGAAGAGCTTCTCACAGAAGACAACTCTGAAAATTCACATGAGGATTCACACTGGTGAGAAACCATTCTCCTGTTCTTACTGTGAGAAGAGCTTCTCACTGAAGACAACTCTCAACATCCACATGAGGATTCACACAGGTGAGAAACCGTTCTCCTGTTCTCAGTGCTGGAAGAGTTTCTCCCAAAGATCAAGTATGGAGAGTCACATGAAGATTCACACTGGTGAGAAACCATTCTCGTGCTCTCAGTGCAAGAAGAGTTTCTCACATAAAACAAGTCTGAATATCCACATGAGGGTTCACACTGGTGAGAAACCATTCTTTTGTTTTCACTGTGAGAAGAGTTTTTCAGTAAAAACAAGTCTGAATCGACACATGGAGATCCACTCTGGTCAGAAACCATTCTCATGTTCTTGGTGTGGGAAGAGTTTTTCACATAAAACAAGTCTGAATAATCACATGATGATTCACACCAGTGAGAAACCGTCTTTTTGCTTTCACTGTGAGAAGAGTTTTTCACAGAATGCACATCTGAATGATAACATGAAGATTCACACTGGTGAGAAACCATTCTCCTGTTCTCAGTGTGAGAAGAGCTTCTTTCTGAGGTCACATCTGAATATTCACATGATGAATCACACTGGTGAGAAACCATTCTCCTGTTCTCAGTGTGGGGTGCATTTTTCACATAGATCAAGTCTGAATGATCTCATGACAACTCACACTGGTGAGAAACCTTTCCCCTGTTCTCAGTGTGGGAAGAGTTTCTCACAGAAGCCACATCTGAGTAGACACATGAGGACTCACACTGGTGAGAAACCTTTCCCCTGTTCTCAGTGTGGGAAGAGTTTCTCACAGAAGCCACATCTGAGTAGACACATGATGATTCACACTGGTGAGAAACCGTTCTCTTGTTCTCAGTGTGAGAAGAGTTTCTCAACTAAGACATATCTGAATAGTCACACGAAGATCCACACTGGTGAGAAACACTCGATTTTCTCTTAGTTTGAAACTGCACAGGTGAAGAAAACTTAACGTACACGTTCTCTGTGGAAAAATTGCTGCATTATATGTGTATCTGCGAGTAACATACTAATTATTTCTAAAACATGATTGCTCTACTTTACACTTGTATCTCCCAATTTATTACCACAAACTCTACTCATTGCTTTTGTGTTCAAGCCTGTTTTATGACCAATACAGTTGATTATTATTTCTGTCATTTAATAATTTTTTACATCTCCCTGAGATGTAATATCTAGAATACAGCTATATATAAAAAAACAGATATTTTATTTGGAGGCTATTGGTGGATGCACCTGAAATGAAAAACCACTTGTTTTTTTTTTTTTTTTAGATAAAAAAGATGTAATTCTGAGTTCAAATCTTGCAATAAAAATAGAAATACTTTTTAGTGCTGTCATTTTATTTTCATTTCATGTGGGTGATTTCAGTTTACACGTGTGCTGCTCTGAGAAACCACTGGTGAGAGATTTCTTATCTCTAATTGACTCTGTGAATATGGTACAATATGTTTCTACACACAAGCGAGGACACACACTAGACCTGCTTCTGTCTTTTCTGTCGGCCTGTCTGTGTCAAACCTGGAGACCTGTAGTAACCAATTCTCTGAACATTTCCCCGTGTTATTTGATGTTGAATTGTCCTGTACTGAGAAGCTTAGCTCCGGGTTTCATTCTTCCTGTTGTGGTATACTTGTGGAGTTGTACAAAACTCACGTGTGTTGTATAAGGTCATTGATTTTGTTTTAAAACCCCCACAATCACTTCTTGTAGAACCATCAGTTGAGATAGCCAATCATTTTCTGCGCTTTTTTTCTGATGAAGTTGTCTCCACAAGGGCATGTATCTCAGCTCCTGCCCCTCACAATGTGCCACTTTCTCAGCCGTGTTTGATAAATTTGAACCTGTGAGTCTTGTGTTTTTAGAGAAAGTGATCAGCCATATCAAGCCCTCTGGCTCCCCTAGTGGTGCCATCCCTCCTCGTCTTTTTAAAGAAGTTTAGGCTTTATCAAACAGTTCTGGACAACTTTAGGCCGATCTCCAAGCTGCCCTTCGTCTCTTAAATTCTAGAGAAGATCGTGTATGTGCAGTTAAAGTCTTTTTTTAGATCAGCATAATGTTTTAGAAGTTTTTCAATCTAATGTTTTAGAAGTTTTTCAATCCGGTTTTTAAACCCTGCCATAGCACTGAGTCTGCACTTTTAAGAGTATTTAATTATGTCCTTCTGGCAACTTCTGGTGACCCTGCAGTCCTGGTTCTGCTTGATCTGAACGCTGCATTTGATACTGTGGACCATAGTATTTTAATTTCCCGTTTGCAGCACCTAGTGGGCATCCATGGTATCTCCCTTGAATGGTTTAAGTCAGACCTAGCCGATAGATCCGTGTGTGTGAACCTTGGTTACTATGAATCTTCCACTGCTCAACTGTGTTACGGTGTCCCCCAGGGGTCAATTCTGGGACCTCTACTTTTCTCACTCTACATTCTTCCACTAGATTCAATTTTTAGAAAACATGGAATTTCGTTCGGAAAGGGGATGCCTGCTCCTTGAATTCACTTCTGTCATGTCTTGATGACATCAAAGCCTGGATGGCTTTAAGTTTCTTAAAATGTAATAGTAAAAAAACAGTACACGTAATACTTTTGTTCTACCACAAGAAAATACCATAATGAGAAAAAAGACTAATCTCCTCCAAGCAGGAGTAACCGGAACGTCAACGTGCCTTGTGTTCAAACCCATTTATATTCTCTTAAATGCAAGAGAAAGGTTTTGCGCTATTTCGGAGTTGGTCAGTCGTCGATCCCTCGACTCCAGTTCCTGCTGCACGTCTTTGAACTGGCACTCATAAACACGTCCACATTACACTGGTTTTATCCTGACTGCATTGGTTGCCTGTCTATTTTAGAATTCATTTCAAACGCATTTAATTTGTTTGTAAATGCTTAAATGGCATCATCCGTACCTGCTTTTAAATCACTGCTCTAAATCTTTTACCGCCTGCTACTTTTATTTATATAATCAGCTGTTTTACCTTCTTTTTTCTTGTACAGCACTTTGTTCAATTAAGTTTGTGTTAAAATGCTCAATAAAATAAAGTTACCCCATGTTTGTCTGTCAGTGTGTGATTATTTTTCTTTACATCATTACTATTGCATTGTGTTCTTTTATTGCTGACAACCTGATTTCTTAAATATATATATATATATATATATATATATATATATATATATATATATATATATATATATATATATATATATATATATATATATATATATATATATATCCAGAATCGTGATCTTTATTCTAAGCAAAAAAAAATCGTAATTCTCATTTTATCCAGAATCCTGAAGATGTAATACCTACTCACCTACATTTTAATAAGCCCGTCATTACATTTAAAACGCTGGAATTGTAAGTGATTGAAATGCAGTCCGAAATGGCATCATCATATGGGGAGTGTGGGGGACGGAAATGTTAAGTCTTCAGGAACTCGGCTGAAAGCTAAAGCGGGAAAAAAGTGGTGTTTTGAGCAGGGGCTGTTAAGACTTCTGTGGGCCTGTGGTCTTTGGCGCCCCCTGGCGACGAGTTTAGTAGTAATTTATTACCATTTAAAAGGAGTAAATGTTACATATTAAACAAACCTAATGTTTTTGCTTTCTTTTTTCAAGTTTTTGAGGAAAATGCACCCCTTTTCTCATTTACGCAATGGTAAATTCTGTCTCAGACTTGCGGTGAGTCTGAGTTAAATGAAGATCATCGTCAAACATCTATTGCGATTTGGGAAATGCCTGATACCACCAGTAAAACCAGTATCATCCTTGTGAAAACATTGTTAAA
>MU204248.1:1551821-1572644 GCA_017309775.1 Paedocypris sp. Pulau Singkep
AAATGCTCAATAAAATAAAGTTACCCCATGTTTGTCTGTCAGTGTGTGATTATTTTTCTTTACATCATTACTATTGCATTGTGTTCTTTTATTGCTGACAACCTGATTTGTTAAATATATATATATATCCAGAATCGTGATCTTTATTCTAAGCAAAAACAAAATCGTTATTCTCATTTTATCCAGAATCCTGAAGAGTAATACCTACTCACCTACATTTTAATAAGCCCGTCATTACATTTAAAACGCTGGAATTGTAAGTGATTGAAATGCAGTCCGAAATGGCATCATCATATGGGGAGTGTGGGGGACGGAAATGTTAAGTCTTCAGGAACTCGGCTGAAAGCTAAAGCGGGAAAAAAGTGGTGTTTTGAGCAGGGGCTGTTAAGACTTCTGTGGGCCTGTGGTCTTTGGCGCCCCCTGGCGACGAGTTTAGTAGTAATTTATTACCATTTAAAAGGAGTAAATGTTACATATTAAACGAACCTAATGTTTTTGCTTTCTTTTTTCAAGTTTTTGAGGAAAATGCACCCCTTTTCTCATTTACGCAATGGTAAATTCTGTCTCAGACTTGCGGTGAGTCTGAGTTAAATGAAGATCATCGTCAAACATCTATTGCGATTTGGGAAATGCCTGATACCACCAGTAAAACCAGTATCATCCTTGTGAAAACATTGTTAAATCTGGCCATGAAAAACAAGTAATTGCTTACCGATTTTTTTGTTTTTAATGTCTGAGCGTCTAAGACTCTTATTTTCTTAAACATTCTTTTTTTTTGGTTTGCTTGATTTGTAAATATAATGTAGGACGTGGTCTGGTTTCCAAAATTAAGTAATTTGTAAACACGCCACACACGTGCGTTTTTACTATCTTATATATTAGCCAATAACCTGTATTCACCGGGAAAAACATTCTTGGGCAAAAAGTTGTTGATTTTTATAATAAGAAAATACATTTTAACATTAGCTAATAGCTAACATAGCATTTAACATAGCTAATATATCCAACGACATTGGAAATGTACATTGAGCCTGCTTTGCAAACAATTGCAAAGCGATTGCAAATTGCAAAGCGAAAATAAAAACGATTGCTCTATATTGCAAACATTTTAAACGTACCCCACCCCCAAGTGTCGCTGAATACTGACACCTGCTGGAGTTTAAAAATCCCTACAGGCAATGTCGTTGAGACACAACTGATGCTGATTTTGATTAGTATATACAATAATATATAATTAAGTTATTGTATTATTTCATATCTTCATTAAAATTTCAAGTGTCTTTTGCTATTTTTACATACAACCAATAAATAATGTGATTGTTTATCATAATGTGAAGTGAACAAACGTGTTATTTTAACTTTCAAAATATGATCGTGGTCCGGTTTGATTTCCCCTAAACACCATGATACATTTAATCAAATACCTTTTTTCAAACGTGTTTGAAACCTTGAAGCTGATAAACTTCGTGTGATGAGGCTGCGTCAGATATGTCACGGAAACACGCCTCAGATACTGTATGTTTTTCGAGTAATATTCATGATAGTAGTTTTGCTATTGTATTATGGTATATATAGTAGATTAATTGTAAAGTGTCATTATCTCGCCGTCGGGAAAAGGGTAAAAAGGCGCGGTTTATACGTCAAACTTTTCTTTTAACAAATTTTCAAGCAAAAGATATTTATCACAATGAACCACAAGAGATTGGAGATACTTTTTGGTTGATCCGTCCTGTTGACAGACAGAGCACTTCTTCTTATGAACACAGTTTGCCGCGTCCGAGCGAAACTATTTCTGTATCGGTCACGGGACTCGCAAAGCGATATGCGCACCGACACCGAGGTTTTTCTCCCCGAGCTCGACTCAGGCACCGGTGCATCGGTGTTGCCGGACCAGTCACTCAGGGTGCTTTCACATATAGCTCGTTTTAAGCGAACCGAACCCAGATCGTTTAAAGTGAGCCAGAAAGAGAACCAGCCGCAAGTGAGCTCAGTCCTTTTGCTGTTCACAGCCAAGTGGACTCAGAAGAGAACTCAGTTCTTTTTTGGGTCTGTTTCAGCCACAAAGAGATCCCAGACCTTTTTTTGTTCACACCACAACGGAACCAAGACCCAAGCTGTCTTTGCAGCAGTGGATTTTGGGTATTAAAGATGGCGCCTTCATGTGTTGTCCACATGCATATGGCACATTTTGAAAGCAATAAGAAACAAAGAAAGAGTCAAACAGGCTAGAAAAAGGTATGTAATGCATCAGAAAAAATGCAAAAGAATAGCAACTAAAAAAAAGAAGAATGTTTTTCCAACATTCTCAACAACTGCAGCTGCTTGCCACAGGACTGCTTGTAATGTTTCAGATTTCATTTGAAAGGTTAGTAGAAAGGTTAGTTTGAAAGGTTAGAGAATTTTACAAAATTGAAATCAACATATTTGCATTTGTCTATATTTATATATTCATATATGCTTTTGCTGACTGCAAAGTGATAGGGCTATAAGTTTTATAATTCTATTTTTTTTTTACCAGGTCATGTTGGGTAAAACCTAGGTCTCGGTTCTGGTGGGAAAGTACTGTACACTGGACAGACAGCGATTGGTTGCAGAATTTTAGGATGAAAAGGGAATCTTTCATGTTTTTGTGCGGTAAGCTTAGACCGTACTTGCAGCGACAGCGAACTTGCTACAGAGTTCCTCTCACTGTGGAACAAAGAGTTGCAATTACACTTTGGAGGCTTGCAACAAACATTGAATATCGATCAATTTCACACTTGTTTGGTGTTGGCCTCTCAACAGCATGTATTGTGACACATCAAGTAGTCTCTGCCATTCTACAAATTCTGAAGCCAAGTTTGATCAAAATTCCTACAGGAAGCAACCTGCGAAATGTGATAAATGGCTTTAGAGATGGGTGGGGCTTTCCCCAGTGCGCTGGGGCTATAGATGGTACACATGTTCCTATCCTAGCCCCACATCTCAACAAATCGGATTTCTACAATAGAAAAGGCTACTACTCCATAATTCTGCAGGGGGTTGTGGACCACAAATTGATGTTTTGGGACATCAATGTTGGGTGGCCTGGAAAGGTCCATGATGCAAGGGTGTTTGGGAATTCCTCCATTTTCCAAAAAGGTCAATCAGGCAGACTTTTCCCACCTTGGACTGAAGAATTTCAAGGTGTTTCTGTCCCTGTATGCATTGTTGCAGATGCTGCATACCCACTTCTATCATGGCTCCAGAAACCATTTACAGAAACTCCAGGAATTACACAGGACCAGCGTCTGTACAATTACAGACTAAGCAGAGCCAGAATGTGTGTAGAGAGAGCCTTTGGCCGGTTAAAAGCCAGATGGCGTTGCCTACTTAAAAGAAACGATAACAACATCAGCAAGATCAACCAAATTGTGGCAGCTTGTTGTGTACTTCATAACTACTGTGAGAGCAGAGGTGAAATTCTGGAGTCTGAAGTACTAGAAAACGTGGAAGATGGAATGGACATTGAAATGGGTGACGATGAGGTGCCAATCCCTGATCATGTCACTGGTCAAGACATTCGCACAGCTTTAACTACACATTTCAGACAAGTTTAAAATTAATGAATGTGTAATGTTAATGTTACACTCAAAAAAGTGTCTTTGCTGGTCGACCATGCTACTCAGCATAGACGTGATCTCTGTGGACCTGGAACGTCGGCTAGGACGTTTTTCAATATGTCTTGGAATCTCCGCTTGATGAGATCTGATTTGATCCTCTTGATTGCTGTTGCTTTCACTTTCACTGCGGTTTTCGGTAACAGGGCTGCAGCTCTCCAATTCTAAAAAACACAAGTTGCAGAAAAATAAAAAAAATTGATCAGAACACCTCATGTCATCACAATACCTTTAACTTAAAAAGCAACCATTTTTGATACCACAATCTTAATTTCTGTTAAAAAAAAGTATTATTAATATATGTTCAATATTAATTAATTTATTTATTATACTTTTAATATATATTAAAAAAAAACCTGTCAATGTCATACACACCTAAGACGGGTTGACAGAGCGTACATCAGATTTTGCACTTTTAACTTTTTGGTGATCCATCCATGAAATTAATCTAGCAAACACTTACTAATACATGTAACCATTGTAAATAGCTTTATGCATGAACTCATATATTCATATAATGTTTACCTTGTTCGTCGTTCTCCATATCCACGCTTCACCTTCGACAACATTTGTGGGGCAAGCACAAGCACTTGTACCCAAAATTCGATCCAAATCGTCAAAGAAGGGACAGGAATCTTTAATTTCTGAGGACTCTCCACTACGACGCATTTTGTCCCGAGTAATCATATATTTTTGCCGCAATTTTTTTTACTTTGCCGCGGCATTGTAGCGCAGTTCTGTTAAATCCCCTTTCTTTCATTTTTTGGGAAAATAAAAGATAAACTTTTATGTTTTTATGTGTAGAGGAGAGTTGACGTAAAATACAGTGGTCTTTCCAGATATCAATGAGTGCCCAACTCTCCTCCTGGGACCACACAACGCCACGACCAGCCATGAGGAAAAGTTTTTCTTTTGCTTTTCGTACGGCAGCGACGTAACAGAGCTGCGCACGTACGGAAGCCTCCGGGGACATGCGGGGAAACGAACCGCGAAGTGGACCAAGATCTCTTTGCTTTCACATATTACAAAGTAATCGAACCACAAACGGTCCAGCAAACGAACCGCTCTCAGACCACCTCCGGAGGTGGACCAGGCACGGATCGCATTCGGGAGCGTTTAGGGGGGTCTGAGATCACTTGTTGTGTTCACATATACACCCCAAACCGCTCCGAGTGTGTTTGAAAGGGTTAAACGAGCAAGGTGTGAAAGCACCCTAAGTGTATCACTCCCCATTTGTGAACAGCTTACAGGATCATATTTGTAGAAGCTCTGGATGTGCTTCTGGCCAAAATGTCCCTGTGTAAGTGGCATGGCAAAACATGCCATGGACCTTACACAAACCAATAGGGTGTCGGAATGATACGTGTTTATACGTCTCAACCAACCACAATCATTTACCGGCATGATTTGTCCAGGCACCAAGCGAAGGCACCAGGCACCTTACGCTTGATTGCCCGTCCGGGGAAACAGGCCAGGGCTCCAGGGGTCTCGGCCCTCTGTTGGCCGTAACCCCTAGTGTGCTGAGCGAACTGTGCGTGTGTCTCTGGCCTGGCGAGAACTCTGGCAGGAGAACACTAAGATTGGAGCCTGGCCCCATAGGCTGGGCTTGGCTCCTGCAGGCCTACACCGTGTCGGTATGGCCCACCACTGCGGATAGTACCTGCGTGGATTTGAGCTTGGTGTTGGCGACCCTCTGCTCTCCCCCCTTTGAGCCGCTAGAGACTACGAGTCTCAGGCTGCTCACACTGAAGGCTACGCTATTACTAGCACTGGCATCAGTGAAACGGGTCGGGGACCTAGAGGCGTTCTCTGCAGATCCTCAGTGCCTGACCTTTGGCCCTGGAGACTCGCACCTAGTGCTGAGACCCAGGCTCGGTTACATGCCCAAAGTGCCCACTACCCCCTCCAGTGACCAGGTAGTGACATTGCAGGCCCTCCACGCTGGGGAGCAAGACCTGGCCGGTCACCCACTGTGCCCACCTGCACGCACCTACTTACGCCGCACAGAGAGCTTCAGAAGCTCGCAACAGCTTTTTGTCTGCTATGGTGGTTGGCAGAAAGGGAATGCCGTCACCAAGCAGAGACTCTCGCATTGGATCGTTGACGCGATTAAATTCGCGTACCACGTCCGTAAGTTGCCTTGCCCGCTGAATGTGAGAGCCCACTCTACCAGGAGCATGGCCTCGTCGATCGCAGTGGCAAGAGGAGTCTCTCTAGCAGACATATGCAGAGCTGCCGGCTTCGGTTCTACGATCTGGATAAGGCATCGGTATCCACGCAGGTACTTTCCGCAGTGGAGGTCAATACCGACACGGTGTAGGCCTGCAGGAGCCAACCCCAGCCTATGGGGCCATCTTAGTGTTCTTCTACCCTCGAGCTAGGCTAGGAACACGCCCAGTCCACTCAGCACACTAGGGGTTACGGCCAACGGAGGGCTGAGACCCCTGGAACCCCGGCCTCTGTTTCCACGGACGGGCAGTCAAGCTTAAGGAGGGGGTTCCCCGGTGCCATCGAGTCCAGACTAGTGACCTAGTTCTGGCTGTGTTTTCCTCAGGCGATACTCACCGAGTTATTACGCCTGTGTTTCCCGAAGGTATGAGGTCGAGTAGTAGGGCTGCGCTCTCCTCCCTCTCCTGAGCCTACTCTGTTCTCAACAGACAATGGGCTTCTTTCGAAGACTGACGTTTTCACTCAACACTTCGCACCATGTGAGAAGTGTTCTCCGTCAACCCTGGCGAGGGTCCCCCACGCATGGGTCGAGAGCCAACTAGTTGGTTGCCCTGGTGGAGGTGAGTGCTATTACCCTTCGGGCTAGGCCCACCTCTAGATGCTGTGGAAGATCCACTAAAGGTTCCTCGGCGAAGTGTGGGTCTTTTTGGTAGAATGCTGCCCTGGATGTGGCCTGTTGTATTATCCCATAGTCAGGTTTCTGACTGACGTCGAAGTGACCTGACTATGAAAGGGAACATCTATGGTTACTTGCGTAACGTCAGTTCCTTGAATAGGTCAGGGAACGAGACGTCACTTCCCGCAGCCACATTCAGGGTATGCCGCTGGAAGTGTGCGTTGGCCCGACCGGCTTCAATCATCAGAAAGGTATTGCATGTAAGCATGCACCTGCTTTTTATACCAGCTGGTACAGGTCAAAGGTGGCATGCAAATTCATGCAGCCATTGAACTTGACCGTTCATTGACCGGTTGTAAGAGTGAACGCGAATGGCTAGCCATCCAATATCCCATAGTCAGACGTCTCGTTCCCTGACCTATTCAGGGAACTGAGGTTACGCAAGTAACCATAGACGTTTTGTATATTCACAAATTTTTCTTAACGCTTGAAGTATAACGCTGCGTGAATTGTGAAAGATTGTGAAAAAATGACACGCTTTACTATTAAACTCAGTGCTAATGGCTACTTTACTTTTCACTTTACTTTACAGTCATTTGGCAGACGCTTTTATCCAAAACGGGTCCAAAGTGTCTGTACAAAAAGTTCTAGTTCAGCACATTTGTAAGGCGCTTTTCACAGTTACAACTGTCTGAAAATGTAAAAACCGCAAGGTTGCATTTTTTTCATTTGTTCGTTGGTGTTAAAATAATAAGGATAATAAAAAAAAGAGTAAAAAATTGTGTGATCCTCTTCACACTGCGTCAGATAAACGAGCCTCCTGCAGTTGCTCTACGCCTGCGCAGACTGGAGTGCAAAAGCTGAGAATTCTGTGAGATGAAGTTCTGATGATCACTAGAACTGAACATTAAAACGTACCCCATCCCCATGAACGCCCGCCCTCGAGTGACGTCACAATACCGCGACATGATATTCATGAGTTTGTCTCGTGCAACTTTTGCAGACTGTTCCAGCCACAGAAAACATCGACACAGCTTAAAGAAATTTAAACTACACCGTGATGGATGCTGGGTACGTACTGCTTTCTTGCGCGCGCGCGCGTGTGTTTTTGTGTGTGGTGTGTGTGCGCGTGCGTTTGTGTGTGTAGGTGTGTGACCGTTTTAGTGTTTGTGCGCGCGCGCTCGCGCTGCTTTCTAGTGATAGTTATAGTCTCTGTCTTTTAAAGCTTAAAGGCAGATTAATAAACCCGAAATCTACAATACGATATTAACATATTTAACAACAAAGACTTTAGCATTTCGAAATGTTATGTGTATACTGTGTGCGTGCGTGTGTGTGTGCGCGCGCGCGTGTGTACCGAGTATACCTTGTATTTTAGGGCTGCAACAACGGATTATTTAGGTAATTGATTAATCTGTCGATTATTAGAACACTTGGTCGATTAGTCATCGATGATTCCAATGATTAATCGTAGGCTTTGAACGATTTTGTTGTTTTAATGAACTTTAAACCAACTAAACATCTTATTCTCTTTAGGTTTCGTGAGTCTGTCCAAAGTAAATTATGCTTGCAATTTTAATTACAATTAAGAAGAAAATAATTATAATCAGCAGCATTACGTACAAAAGTCTGAATGTGAACATCTTGGTAATGACATTAAAAGCTTCATTTCTAAATCCAGGGTTCAGTGATTGGGTAATATTGGCTATACTTTTAGTATTAGCTGGGGGCGGGGCTCATGGTGCTCGTGATTAACCCCTTGCCTGCCGCTCAAACATAGACTTTTCAATTACGTTGTTTAATCAATGTTTTTGTTTTCAGATTTGATGCGAGTGAAAGAGAAGAGTGAAAAACACAGGGAAGAGAAGCTTTTCTACAACGTTTTTCTACAACTATTTGTCGTTTAAATTCAAACCTAAGTTTCTAAGATGAAGCTGCAGTGTCGTCTTTCATACAGTGTGGAGATTTTTAATTGATCAACAGTACCAGCCAAACTCTTCTAGAAACACACACAGGAGCAAAAAAGAGAAGAAATTATTGTCCAGCAAATTTGCATTTGGTAGTGTGATTTCTCTCACAAGATGCCTGAAGATCATCTCAACAAACATGTTCAAATTTGCACAACTGTTAACGAACACACAAGCAAACACAAGTGTCTTCAGTGTGACAAAACATTCACTTTCTACTGTAAATTAAAGAGACACATGAGGACTCACACTGGTGAGAAACCATTCTCCTGTTCTCAGTGTGGGCACAGTTTCGCAACGAAGGAAAATCTGAATGTTCACATGATGATTCACACTGGTGAGAAACCATTCTCCTGTTCTCACTGTGGGAAGAGTTTCTCACAGAAAGGGCATATGGCTGGCCACATGAGGATCCACACTGGTGAGAAACCGTTTTCCTGTTTTCACTGTGGGATGCATTTTTCACATAGATCAAGTCTGAAGAGTCACATGAGGACTCACACTGGTGAGAAACCATTCTCCTGTTCTCAGTGTGGGGAAACTTTCTCACGAAAGCCAAGTCTGAATGTTCACATGGGGATTCACACTGGTGTAAAACTGTTCTTTTGTTTTGTATGTGAGAAGAGTTTCTCAAAGAAAAGAATTCTGAATGTTCACATGAGGATTCACACGGGTGAGAAACCATTCTCCTGTTCTCAGTGTGGGCACAGTTTCGCAAAGAAGGAAAATCTGATTGTTCACATGAAGATTCACACTGGTGTGGAACCATTCTCCTGTTCTCAGTGTGGGAAGAGTTTCTCACAGAAGGCGCATCTGGGTACTCACATGAAGATTCACACTGGTGAGAAACCGTTCTCCTGTTCTCAATGTGGAAAGTGTTTCTCACTTAAATCAAATCTGAAAACCCACATGAGGATTCACACTGGTGAGAAACCATTCTCCTGTTCTCAGTGTGGGAAAACATTCTCACGTAAGCCAACTCTGAATAATCACATGAGGATTCACTCTGATGAGAAACCATTTTCCTGTTCTCCGTGTGGGAAGAGTTATTCACGCAAGACAAGTCTAAATAATCACATGAGGATTCACACTGGTGAGAAACACTTGATTTGCTCTTAGTTTAAACTTGTACAGGTGAAAAAACGTAAACAGAAAATAGAATTTCGGTGTGAAAAATTATTTTATAAGTGTAACTTGGTTATTTCTAAAACAGGAATGCTCTACTTTACTCAATCTATTTCATTGCCATTGTATTCAAGTCTGTTCTATTCCACTATTACCATAATGGTTGGTATTTTTCTCATACATTTTTTTGTTGTTTATTTTTTACAGTAGTCTTTTTAATGCAGTTATTACTTTTTTTCATTAATAACTTTCGTGCGCAATGAAATTATATGAATATCGCATCATATGCTAATTATCCAATGATTAATGCTTTCAAGAGTTTAATGCCTATATTATTCTGTGATTGTTATTAACAAATTAATAAGGATAATGAATGGAACCACAGAAGTTTAGTACGAGTCAACAAGAAAAAAAATGTTTTTGTGTGCAGACAAACAACCTAAGCAGAAGAAGGCAACTGAAGAGCTGCACGCTGGAACTATGGAACAAAAGAACTAAAAGACCCTCCTCCAGTTCATCTTCAACATAAGCCTGTAGCTGAAGAAAGATCTGAATCAAGATTTCTTCACGCTCTACACATCGGACTTCAAATACAACTCCCACCACTGTCACTTTCAGAGGTTCTCTGAAGACACCACTATTGTTGGTTGTGTATGTAGTGAGAGTACGGAGATGATCCTCAAGGAGCTCATCCTGGTGAGAAGGAGGAAAGGGACTGAGAAAAGGAATCATATCACTCCTGTCCTCGCGTCACTCCACTGGATTCCCGTAAAATTACACGTTGACTTCAACATCTTTCTTTTTGCATTCAAATAATGACCAGTTACTCTTATCTGTTCCCCGCTCCCGTTGCTAAACCAAGGGTGATCGCAGTTTCTTCGTAGCCGCTGCAAAACTTTGGAACAATTCATCCCTCTACATCAGAGCATCCGGATCATAGATACGATTCAAAGCCGATTAATTTCAGAATCATCATCAATCATGAAAGTCACTGAGGGCAATCATTCCTGTCCAAGTGTGGACATCTCCTGTAGTCCTGCAGAAAAAGTCCAAGCGTCAGAACTAGCCCACGGTCACTCTGCTTCCTCATGTTGTCCGTACATCTCCGTCCTTCCTTGGCGTGACTAAGATGTTACTATTTAGTCCATCGAACCGAGCCAAACCGCTGATGTCATCCCGATCTCCGCACAATCAGCACCTCCAGGGTCTTCTTTAGATCCATGTTCGGCCGGGCAGCCAATGATGCCTCACACGGCTCTTCTGATACACCAGCGTGATTCCTCCGCCAATCTGTATCAGTCCGGTGAAAAGCCAAAACATATTGATCTTCCACGTCCTCGAAAGACAACGATTCCAGGCAGCTCGAGCGATGAGACTCGGACGCACCCAGCAGCGAGTGTCCCATGAGGTCAGGTCGGTTCCCTGTGAGGTTCCTTCTTTGGGGAAAAAAATTTCCAAAGCGCTCAGTGACCAATCTAAAAACTTCATATTCCTTTGAAAGCAAAACCAGCAGAGCTTCGGGAAAAAAAAGACAATAGCCTTGAGCAACAGATAGCAGTGTAGGAGAGAGTAAAAGACTGTTTGTTGTTTGTTGTTTTTGCACCTTTAAATTCTTGTCTCATTAAATGTTTCTTCATTTTTTCCCTTGCACACTTTATTATTTTTATTATTTACTTATCTACTTTCTATTTACTATTATTTGACCCATCATCACTGTTTTTTTGTTGTACCGTTTCTCTGTTGCTGCTCAAACTTTAGAAATTTCCATTTAGTGGATTAAAAGAAATAATTCTTGTCGTGGACGGCGTCCGTTTGAACAAGTTGCGAACAATTCTTCTCGCTACAGATCCTGCGCCGCTCGGCTCGTGATAAACAAATTGTTCACTGAGGAGACTCGTTCATCCCGAGTCATATAAAAAAATGTGTTCATTTCGATCGAATCTTTCACGAAAGACTCATCACTATTTGGATCCGGTCGTAAAAGGGAAGAGGGAAGACTCAAGTGAAAAGTCTGTCATTCTCATTCAAAAGTGAAATGCAGAATATATGACAAGGCATAACTTGCTCTCAGCTTCACTGTTAATGTCGTTGGTGAGGAGGAAATACCAGCTTGAAGTGGATGAAGTTCTGAGCATTTGTAGGCGCTTTTCACATTTTTCATTGGTTGGCTCTAGTGCTGCAACGATTAATCAAAAATTAATAAAAAAAAGAGGGAATTGATGTAGAAATAAAGTTGTCAAAATCAGAAGGGAAAGGAATAGTGTGGAAACAGGCGATGAAAGAGTGGCAAAGACAGTGGGATGAGGAAATAAAGGGCAGACGCTTATATGAAATGCAAAGTAAAGTGGGTGTTGAGAGGAAATGGGGAGGGAGGAGAAGGGAAGAGGGAATAATTACTAGAATAAGAATAGAACACAGTCATTTGAGTAATAATTTAAAAATTATGGGAAAACATCCAAGTGGATTGTGTGAGGAATGTGGGGTGCAGTGGATCATGTCGTGACAAGGTGTAAAAGATATGAGAGACAAAGAAGAGAGATGATGGAAGAATTAAAAAAGGTTGGAATGAGAGGAAATGGAATAAAAGATAAAATGAAGCAAGCGGGGTAGAAAATTAGTATTTGAATATTTGACAAAAACAGGACTGGTGAGTAGGATATAGACGGGACAAGAGAAGGTGTAGCTATGTAATGAACAAAGGGTGGCGGTAGTGCGACATAAGTGGACGCAAACCCCCGTGTAAAACCAAAGAAGAAGAAGTCTCACGAATTCCCTCTCACGAATGACGTCATAATGCAGCGACAACACATCACTGCGCTCGTCCCGCGCAACTTTTGCAGACCGTTCCATCCACAGAAACATCGACTAAACGTTAAGAAATTTAAAATACGTCGCATTCTGGTACGTACTGCTTTCTTGCGCGCGGATGCGTGTGTGTGTGTGTTTGTGTGTGCGCGCGCGTGCGCGTGTGTGTGCGCGCGCGCGTGCGTGTGTGTCGCGCGTTGCTTTCAAGTGATACTTATTCTTGTTATTTTATGGTTGAAGGCAGATTAATAAACCCGAAAATTGCACTACGATAATATTATGTTAAAAAATAAACAATTTAGCATTTCGCCATTTTGGAGAATAACACTTTTAAACGGTTGTTGTGGTCGTGTGTATGGAGAAACAAAACCGCCAAAATCAACTACAAATGACAAAGGAAATAAATGTACTCATGTATTAATAAATGCTGAAATGCATTAGTGAAATTTTTAATTTAAATTTGTAAAAATATTTATTTATGTTAGTACAACAAATGAGAAATAAATGTAACCATTTATCTTTTCTTTCTCTCAAGCCGTTTTTCTTTTGTTTGTTTTGTTTTTTTTTTCGAATATTTAAATACATGGAAATATAGTAATTGTTCATATATTTCAATCGTTTGATTTTTTTTTTCTTTTTAGGTTTTTAAATAGGTTAAAAACATGTTTAAAAATGTCCCATATATTGGATTAATATATTTAGAAAATCTCATTCACTTAAAAACTATATTAAAACAATGTTTCATAGATACATTTTGTCTCAGTATATGTTTCTTGTACCTTTATTTAAAGTCTTTTATTGATGACATGGAGAATGCTGTTGCATTCCTTTACATTTTGCATGTGTTTCCTATTTTCTCTAAATTGTGCTTTCGATAGCTTTACGGATTCAAATCAACAGATAAAACAAGCCCACGCGCACCGCAGATTTAGTTTAATGCGACTCTGAAAGGCTTTGTTTTTTTTTTTGAGAAACGTGAATTTTCTTGTGTGCCGCTCTTCCGCTTCCGCTTTCCACTCGTCTTACATATTCTGAGCATGACACCTTCAGTAAACACAAACAGGGCCGCTGCAAATACGTAACAAATATTTTTTTTTCTTGGTTCTGCTCACCAAATGACTCGAAAAAATGCCACTGGCTGCAATAAGGGATTATTTAGGTAATAGATTAATTTATTAATCATTAGAAAGATTAATTTATTAATTAGTAGGTTTTGAAGAACTAGTTTAAACAATTAGTTTCACATTTTAACTCATTAATAAAATTTTAAAGTCACATTAGCTTTTAAAACAATAAACTTTTTTTTGTTCAGTGGTACCTCCCTTAACAAAATAAATTCGTGCAGACAGCATTTTCGTTAAATGGAAATGTTGTTAAGTGGACCACATTTTGCTTGTAAAAGCCTTAATCTGTTCAGAGCGTCCGTAAATGTGGACAGCATATTTTTATAAATAATAAAATATTAATGTTAATTTTAAAAACATGTTACTTAACTGGTATTTTATAAAACATGTAAAACTAATTCTGGGGTCGACAATATAAATGGCCCGGTGGCCCGGACGGACTTTTATAACCAACCGGGCCACCATATCGGTCCAACTGCTGGCCCGGTGGGTTATTTACCTGCATTTCTGTTAAATCGCTCACTAACTAACTAACGCGTTATGTGATCCCGACAGCCTCACTAATGTGCAGCGAGTTTTTGGACATTTCCTGCCGAAGTGCCGCGTTACGTGGTTGTGTGCGCTAGTGATGCGCGGGTCAGGTTTTTTTCCAACCCGCGGGTCCCGCTTTTCTGAAATCTTTTGGCCCGCCCCGCCCCGCATCTGTTTTTGCAACCCGCCCCGCACCGCACCCGCGAAATCTAAATAGACATACTGTACTAGGCATTGTAACGTAAATGAAAACAGCCTTTATTTCAGACTTAAAGTGCTTGCAACATCGCCCTGTAAGGCAACAACGCATATAAACCATTAATTACAGCCTATGCAACATAACACTGAACGTTTGCTATTTAACACGTACACATAAGCCTATGTTTATTTAGCACTTTTATGTTCACTGTGCAGAAAAAGAATGGCATCCACTGTACCGGGGTTTAATCTATTTCGCCTCGACTCCAGCACCCGGCCAGCGGAGCTGAATGTGCGCTCGCTTGATGCGCTTGTGGCTGGGATACAGAGGATCATTTTTGACATCTTAGCAAGCCCAGGAAAGGCGAATGACTGCGACTGTGATCCTTTCCCTGTGTGAAGTGATCCTTTTGTTCAATATTTCAAAAGTAATTTAAACACGTTTGAAATTATTTATTTGATGTTCTTTAATAAAACTATCCAGACATTCTGGGAGTTAGTTTAAATTGAATTATACATTAAAATTGTATTTTTGTCTTAAAATGTATTTTGTATTTTTTTTTTTTTGTATTTTTGCAGTTTAAATCACTCTGGCAGGAGTGAGTAAAAACACCACTAATATTTACTACGTTACATTATTTGCACTTGGACGATAAATGTTTTATTACTGACGTTTTTCAACTGACACTGATTAATTCTGAACAGAGCAAACCAGACACTGCACGTGAACTATATGACAAAACTGCCAAAAACACCAAAAAATTGCAAACTTTTTAAGATTGGTGGCAGAATAATTTGTGCAGCAGCAGTTCAGTCAGTAGAGCTGGGGTTGGAAACACCAGATTATGGGTTCGATACCCAGGAAAAACTGTACAATTTTTACAAATATTAACACATTTTTAATGACATGAAAGTCGCTTTGGATAAAAGCATCTAACTGACAGTATGAAGTAAAAAAAAATAGGTGCGGTATTGGGCCCAAGACACAAAAATGTTTCGAAATGGGCGCCACTGAGCTAGATGACATGTTTTCAAGGAAGAAAAAAAAAAATCACGAGAGGAATTGAGGGAAAGCAAAAGAGAACACGAAAAGAAAAGGCAGAGAATTGCACTTGTTCTGTTTTTGCTCAAATTTGCTGCACTCTAAACCTACATGAAACAATATACAATGATATTCATGTTGTTCAAGCAAACAGTTTTTTGTATTTTTTTTGTGCGATTAATGTGCATCGACCTGGGCCAGTGGTTTTGATAGTTGGGCCAGTGAACTTCAAAAGTTGGAAAATTTCCCTTATTGTCTACCCCTGTAATTCTTTTTGACTAAAGCAAAGAAATAATTAGGTTTTCCTCTTTCAGGTCGACCGGCAAATCGATGACAATCCTACACGTTACTACAGCACGGCTACGATATGACATGGCGATCGTTTGTTTTATTTTCTATCGTATATCTTCCATTGGTCGCTGTGGCGTTTATTCCAAAAAATTATTAATAAAAGTGATTTTTGTTATTCAGTCAATGTCTCAGTGGTGAAGAAGTTCACAACATATACTTTTATTATTATTACCAGTGTTGGGAGCGTTATTTAAAAAAAAGTGATTGGTACAGTTACTAGTTACTTCTAAAAAATAGTAATTGAGTTATATCATTCACGTTCATTTCACTGTGATTTCAGTTGTTGACGTTTTAATCAGTTAATATTACACACATAAACTCTGAAACATTAGGACCTAAACATTAAAACTTGGAGAAGCATTCTGGAATTTTTTAGACTCCTTTGCCTCACCAGACAGTTAGAAAGACCAATCAAACTAACAATGACATTGAGTGTTACCCAGAAAGGGGGCATCTCTATAAAAAATCATATTTGATTATGTGCAAGAGACGCCGTTTTTAAAAAAAAAAAGATGGAAAAAATGGTACAAAAACCACACCGTATTCATTCAAAACGGGAGGTGCAGTTTAATAAAATAAAATAAAATAAAATGTCGGACGATACCCTATTTAAAAGGACGGCTGGCTCCAACATGATGATCCAAAAATTATTTTTGCCAATGTTTGACAATATTTGCCAATGTTGACTAATTGTTTCAGCCCTACTACATATATTTGTAACTTGTGCAACTATAACATATTGTTTAATAATTTAGTTTAATTGAACGGATAAAACCTCTTTAAAAGTTGAAAGTGTGAAATAATCAAATGCTTCTATCGAGTGTGTTGTGTACAGAAGTGAAAGACCAGAATTAAATTTGTGTTGTAATGGCAATTTTGTTCTTAAATAATTGTTTCTTGTGTTGAAATTACATTGTTTTAATCGATTGAGTTTTATTGTTTGCAGATTTGATGCGGGTGAAAGAGAAAAGTGAAAAAGGACGTGGAAGAGAAGCTTTCCTACAACGTTTTTCTACAACTATTTGTCGTTTAAATACTGACCGTAGTTTCTATGATGAAACTGCAGTGTCGTCTTTTAAACAGTGTGGAGATTTTTAATTGATCAACAGTACCAACCAAACTCTTCTAGAAACACACACAGGAGCAAAAAAGAGAAGAAATTATTGTCCAGCAAATTTGCATTTGGTAGTGTGATTTCTCTCACAAGATGCCTGAAGATCAACTCAACAAACATGTTGACGAACACACAAGCAAACACAAGTGTCTTCAGTGTGACAAAACATTCACTTTCTACTGTAAATTAAAGAGACACATGAGGACTCACACTGGTGAGAAACCATTCTCTTGTTCTCAGTGTGGGCACAGTTTCGCAACGAAGGAAAATCTGAATGTTCACATGATGATTCACACTGGTGAGAAACCATTCTCCTGTTCTCATTGTGGGAAGAGTTTCTCACAGAAAGGGCATATGGCTGGCCACATGAGGATCCACACTGGTGAGAAACCGTTTTCCTGTTTTCACTGTGGGATACATTTTTCACATAGATCAACTCTGAAGATTCACATGAAGACTCACACTGGTGAGAAACCATTCTCCTGTTCTCAATGTGAGAAGACATTCTTACGAAAGCAAAGTCTGAATGTTCACATGAAGATTCACACTGGTGAGAAACCATTCTTTTGTTTTCTTTGTGAGAAGAGTTTCTCACAGAAAAGAATTCTGAATGTTCACATGAAGATTCACACTGGTGAGAAACCATTTTCTTGTTCTCAATGTGGGAAAGCTTTCTTACGAAAGCAAAGTCTGAATAATCACATGATTATTCACACTGGTGAGAAACCATTCTCCTGTTCTCAGTGTGGGAAGAGTTTCTCACGGATAGCTCATCTGGGTAATCACATGATGATTCACACTGTTGAGAAACCATTCTCCTGTTCTCAATGTGAGAAAACTTTCTCACAAAAGCATAGTCTGAATGTTCACATGAGGATTCACACTGGTGAGAAACCGTTCTTTTGTTTTCTTTGTGAGAAGAGTTTCACACAGAAAAGAATTCTAAATGTTCACATGAGGATTCACACTGGGAAGAAAAAATTCTCCTGTTCTCAATGTGAGAAATCATTCTCACGAAAGCAAGGTCTGAAAGATCACATAATGACTCACACTGTTGAGAAACCATTCTCCTGTTCTTCCTGTGGGAAGAGTTATTCACGCAAGGCAAGTCTGAATAATCACATGAGGATCCACACTGGTGAGAAACACTTGATTTGCTCTTAGTTTAAACTTGGTGAAAAAATATAAACAGAAAATTGAATTTCTGTGTAAAAAATTGGTTTATAAGTGTAACTTGGTCATTTTTAAAACATGAATGCTCTACTTTACACTCTACTCAATCTATTTCATTGCCATTGTATTCAAGTCTTTTTTATTTCACTATTACCATAATGGTTAGTATTTTTCTCATACATTTTTTGTTTATTTTTTACAGTAATCTTATAAACGCAGAGTTACCGTATTTTCTGAACTATAAGCCGCACCTGTATATAAGCCGCATCGCTCTATTATCGGAAAAAAAAATGTAAAAAGCCACACCTGCATACCAGCCGCATCCACTCTATTAAAAAAAGTTCCCTTTCCAGTTGTTCGCTTGACACTACTGGGGACAACATTACCTGACAGGGAACAAGGGTTTCAGTCCAAATTTTTTTATTAGGTATGCATAATTTGTAAAATAAATATAACGAAATATTCATGCATCAGGAGGTGTGCTAATGTCACGCGCGCATCCCGATATTTGGTTGCGAGAAGCCGGGTTTAATATTATATATGAATATTTCATTTCGTTACTGTACGCATAACAATTTTACGTGGTGCAATAATTTTTATTTTGCTTGCATTTGTTAAATGAATGAATGTATGAAATTTTATAGTATTGGTAGCATGATAATTTTTCGTTTTTTACGTGGTGCACAAAACAATAAAACACTTACTGTTCCGTTGTACTGTATGTATCTAAAATCTTTAGTACATACTGCTTCACAATTTCGTCTTTTTATGTTGTGCACTTACTTGCCATTATTACTAGACATCTGTTCCTGTGGTTTTTGTACGGAGATGTTCGTTAACACAACTTTAATAAATAAGTGTTAGATAAATAGGTAAATGCGGATTTTCACCTATTGCGTTTGGGCTACAGGGTTCACTGTATTTACTACAGGAACAGAGCGAGTTTGAATTGTAAATGTACATGTATGTAACTAGATCCTTTCCTAACTTGTATTTTAACACCAGCAAATTTGCTGATTAAAAATTATATCTGCTTAGAGCGGCCCTAGCGGTGGCAAAACCTGCCGAAATCTGCAGAATAGCCGCAGCATTGAGTAAGCCGCATGGTTCAAAACATATGAAAAAAGTAGCGGCTTATAGTCTGGAAAATATGATATTACTTTTTTTTTTTTCCACTACTCAATAGGATTTTTACTTTACGACGTTCATTAATAACTTTCGTACGCAATCATATCTCTTCATATGCAGATTTTCCAATGATTAATGCTTTGAAGAGTTTAATGGCTGGTACAAATATTCTGTGATTGTTATTAACAAACTAATACAGATCATGAATGGAAACACAAAAGTTTAGTACGAGTCAACGAGGAAAATAATGCTTTTGTGTGCAGACAAACAACCTAAGCAGAAGAAGGCAACTGAAGAGCTGCACGCTGGAACTATGGAACAAAAGAACTAAAAGACCCAAACTATCCAAACGTGGAGAGTTGTCACGAGCCTAAACGTCTGCCTGGTGAAAGTCCTTTTGATTCCTGAAAGTCTCTAACCTGCATGACTTTACTGTTCGTGTCTCTGGCAGTAAATGAGAAGAGCTGCAACTGAGAAGACATCGAAAAACCAGAGACGAAGAGAGACTTTTGGTTTCTTTAATCCCAAACTGGAATTATTTCTGGAAATAAAAGCAGTTTTTGTTATTTGGTCAACGTCCCAGTGATGAAGAAGTTCACAACATATACTTTTATTATTATTACTGATCCTTTTCCTACATTTCACGTAGACAACAGTGAGTTTACTGTAAATATTTGTTTTGCAGTCGCTTGCGTTTAAGCTGTGGCAACCTGGAGAATTAATCTCTCATGTTTAATTACTATCACTCTTTCTGCCAACGCTTTGCAGACTCACTAGACAGTTACTACTGCTTCTCTTTCGGCTTTTCTTTCAGCAGGTGTCGCTACAGCAAATCTTTTTCCACATCCTATCCTGAACTTGTGTCTGACCTGATGTGACAGCACATCTCAACATCGTCTTACTCCTCTCGTACATGTCCGGGACTACTCTGACGTACTTCTCTGTCACGCCAGACAGCCTCATGCAGTACCTACAAAAAACTGATTAGATTCTCCTAGACACTTCCACATCTCCAACAGCCTTTCCACTCTTCATCTTCTTCACCTCATCCTTTCTAATCTCTGCTATTTCCTGCTGCCCAACATCCACATCCTTTTCCCTTCTTTCCCTGTCATTTTTCTCATTCATCAGCTCCTCAAAATTTTCTGTCCATTTTCTATACACTCATCTGGGTTTTTAGCACCTTTTCATCTTGGTCTTTAATAACCATATTCGGTTGTACAACTTTCCCGTCTCTATCTCTAATATATGAAGTTTGTCTTTTTTCGTTTTGTCTAACCTGTCATACAGCTGTAACATGGCCCTTGCCACCTCCCTCTTTACTCTGTGCTGTACTTCCGTGTACTCATGTCTACTTTCCTCACTCCTTTTTACATTCCACTTAGTCTTTGCCAACCTCTTATTAGGGATGCAGTCCTATACTTCCTCATTCAAGACCACCAAGTGTCTTTATCTTCTTTCCACCTTCCAGATGACACACCCAGCACCTTCCTACCTGTTTCCCTGATAACCTCTGCTGTAGTTTCCCAGTCCTCAGGCAGCTCTTCCTGATCTCCCAGAGCCTGTCTCAATCACTGCCTGAATACCTTGCAGGTTTCTTCATCCTTTAGCTTCAACTCTCTTGCTCCATCTCACCTCTACCACTTTTTGGTCACTAACTTCTCTCAAATGACCTTGTCTGCATAGGATGTAGTCCAGCTGTGTATTCCTACCCTCACTTTTTATGTCAGTCTGTGTTCTTCTCTCTTCTGTAAGTAAGTGTTGACTACAGCCATTTCCTTC
>MU204248.1:1572744-1584236 GCA_017309775.1 Paedocypris sp. Pulau Singkep
CTATTCTTTCTCTCCTCGTGTGGAGACCTCTGAAGGCCGAATGGAGACTGACTACGTATCATCATAGCAACGCCTATCTTTTGTTATTGAATAGAGAACACGTGTGTAAGTCAGTCCTCTGACAAATCTCGTTTCCTGCTGATAGTCACGCGAGATATTTGACGTCATTTAGGGTATAAAGGATCCGCATTTCCTGACTATGATTGAGTGATGCATTGAACGGCAAAATTAAACACGTGTTAAACCTCTAACGCGGTGTCGGCTCAATTCATTACCCCTGGATCCAGCTTCCGGACAACTCCCTTCGACAGAGACCTGCCATCTCGGCCATGATGGAATGCCTGACTGATTTATAATTATTACGAAGCCTCCAAGAAAGATTAAAATCTTTCACCTTCCTTTTTAGCAAAGTCTACCACCATCTGGCCTTCTAGATTAAGTTCCTTCACAACAAACCTGCCCATCACATCCTCATCACCTCTGTTTCCCTCACCAACATGACACATGAAGTCTGCTCCAACAAACAGACTCTCCCCTCTGGGGATACTCTCTATGACCTCATCAGACTCACACCAGAATCTCTCCTTCTCTTCTAACTCACAGCTAACTTGTGGAGCGTAACCACTGACTACATTTACCATCACCCCTTCAGTTTCCATCTTTAAGCTCATCACCCTGTTTGACACTCTTCTCACCTCTAGAACATTGCTCCCCAGCTCCACCTTCAGGATCACTTCTACCCCGTATCCACGCCATGGTAGTACCTCCTCCAATACTATGTGTCTTTCTCCCCTTCCACCTCGTCTCTTGCACACACAGTACATCTACCTTCCATCATGTCTGCCCAGCATTCTGCTTTTTCCTGTCATTGTGCCAACGTTAAGAGTCCCTATTTTCATGTCTATGCTCATCTCTCTGTTTACGCACCCTCCTGCCTCTCCTTCTTCAACCAACAGTAGCCCAATTTTCACTGGCACCCTGTCAACAGTACCAGTAGCGGTCGTTGATGACCTGGGTCTCAACCGATCCATTATGAAGTTTAATAGTTCATCTTTGGAATAGTTAGTTCAATTTGAATAGTTAATCTTTGGCAAGTTTTACTCCGTAATCTCTTTCGGACACAACCCTCTCTATTTATTCGGGCTTGGGACTGGCACAGACGTCACTGGCTTGCAACCCCTGTGGCTAGATTCACTAGATGGTTAAAAAAAAAAAAAAAAAAAAACAATGTCAAACAAAAGCCATTGTGTGTAACCCAGTCAAAAGTAGGAAATAAGGCATCCATATAAAATGCATGTGGGAATATTTGCAAGAGACATATAATCATATTTAAAAATATATGAAACAACAATAGACTAGGCAATAATAGGCAATTTTATTCTCAAATACGAGACGGTTTCGTACTTTAAAGGATGGCTGGCAAACCCAAGCCGGGATGCTTCCTCTTTAGGTGCTCCAACATGCTTGTTGTGCTCCAGTTAAAGAGAGTTCCATCTTGCATATATTGAACACAACAATATAATAATAATAATAATAATAATAATAATAATAATGAGTATTTGTAGGGCGCTTTTCACAGTTTTAACTGTCTCAACCTTACTACTAAGGTTGTAGTAGTAAGGTAATAAAACACCTTACTAGTTTAAATTTGTTTGCATTGCATCATATCAACTTTTCATTGTTGACCATGTCGACAATGTTGACTAATTGTTTGACAATGTTTCAGTCCTATTGTATATATTTATAACTTGTGCAACTATAATGTATCATTTAATCTAGTTAATTGATCAGATAAAAAGTGAGAAATAATTAAAACTCTCCAGAATCTGATTTGTTGTAATTGCAAATTTGTCCCTATATTTGTTTCACTTGGTGAAATTTTAATAGGTGGAGTTTTATTTTTTTCAGAATTGATGGGGGTGGAGGAGAAAACAGAAAAAGCATGCGGAAGAGGAACTGTTAAACAGCATAAATGAACAATCTTCTATTTGTTGTTCAAATACAAACAGTAGTTCCTAAGATAAAATAGAAGTGTTGGCTTTCAAACAGTGTGGAGATTTTTCTTTCAGCAACAGTACGAGCCAAATTCTATTAGAAACTCACACAGGAAATAAAAAATGAGCAGCCACCACTTTATTAAAACTTTCAGTAGAGGAGATGGTATTGTCCAGAAATTGATATATTGTCCAGATATAAATATACCCTAAAATAATGACATTCATGAGACATTTGATATCTGCTTTCTGTTTCATGTTTGTCCATTACGGATGTTCTCTAGCTCTGGAATCGAATTGAATTGAAATTGAATTGAATTGAATTGAATTGAATTGAAAAATCCTTTATTAGTCCCACAGCGGGGAAATCCAAGGCTTTACTAGGATTCCATAAACTCCCACTTGTCTGTTTCCCTACATCGGTCAGCGTGACCCTCACAATCACTATTTGTGTCCCTGTTCTCATCAGAACTAGCTGGTCTCTCCATCCCAGTTGGAAACATCCATGGTGGACCAACATTGTCTCCAATCACAAAAACCTCAATATGTCAAACTCCCCTTGTCTTTGTCACGCACACAGCTACATTTTATAGTTGTTAGTTATAAAACTCCTACTTCATTCTCACGCTATGTTTAAAGGATTAGTAACACAGAAATACTTTTCAGAGTATATTCACATGCTTTTCTTCAGATTATATCAGAGTAAAAATATAAAAAGATATACAGTACTTTAATCATACACAGTACTTTGTATTATAAGTATCAAACCTTAAAAAATAGAAACATTAAGATTGAATTCTCAACAACAAATCTCACAACAGTTCCTTACAAAAAGCCTGTGGGTTTACAAAAAGTCTTTTTAACCTCGGAGGGTTAAAAAACAAACACAATGCATTGCAAATTGAATTGTTATTGCCCTTTTGTATTTGCTGCTGTTGTTTTAAAGTCTAAAGCACTTTGGTCAGTTCATCTGTTTTGTAAGTACTGTATAAATAAAGATGACTTGACTTAAAGTCCAGATGCTGAATCTAAGAAGTTCTGAGCTGACCCATTCTCCCACATCCTCATAAGGTCAGGAATAACTCCTATTCCCATGAAGACTAAAATACACCTCATCACATAAATCACAAAATAATCACAAGTATGTACATGAAACCTGTCTCGCAATCAACTTTTGTAAAGATTAAACGGTTAATACATTACAAACATTTAAACGTACTCCACCCCCATAAACGCAACGCCCCTCCCTCGAATGACGTCACGTTTTGTTACTCCGCTGAGTTCGTCTCGCGCAACTTTTTCGGATTGTTCCATCCACAGAAAACATCGACTCAACGCTAAGAAATTTAAACTACATCGTAATCTGGGTAAGTACTGCTTTCTTGTGCGTGCCGGGGTGTTTGTGTGTCTGTGTGTGTGCGTGCGTGCTAGTGACAGTTAGTCTTTTTCTTTTGTGCTTGAAGGCAGCTCAATAAACCAGAAATCTACTATTAATATATATAAATTAATTTTAATATATTAATTTATATATTAAAAGACTTTTAAAACCCATTTTGACATTTTAGAGAAAAACACTTTTAAACGGCTGCACTTCTTAACAGCTGTAGTAACCAAAAATAATAAAAACATTTAGGAAAAATCAATGTTACGTAGAATTAACTTAATAACATGTGGTACCGCTATGTATTACTTGTAAATGTGTTTACTTGTTTACTGTGTTTACTTGTAAATCACGGCTGCAACAATGGATTATTTATGTACATACATTGAGAGAACATTGATCAATTAGTCATACCAATAATTATTCAGTAAACTGTTAACGATTGTTCAGTTTTTTCAAGTATTTAAATCAATGAGTTACACATTATAACTAAAATAAGAAAATTACATATTTTGAAATAATTTCACTATAAGACAAATGTTTTTTTTTTATAAGAAATTTTTTTTTCTTATTATTCGTTTAAAGCACACTATAAATACTCCGTCAATTTTGGTCTTACATACTAGTAAGTGTTACACATCAAAAGAAAGTTTGAAGTGTAAGGATTCAAACAAGTGAGTTTACAAGTGAACATGGTCTCATATATCCACAAACATTTTTTTAGTAATCTCACATGATATTTATTTTTCAACATTTTTTGTACTTAACACAGAACGTTGTTTTTTCGTACAAATTAAAAAATTAGTTTTGTCATCTCTCTGATAGAGGAGCCTGTTCAGAAATGCGTCTGACAATGAACTGTAACAATGAATTAGAATGTCTGTTTTTGATTGGTTTGAGTAAAAATAAATCCGTACGAATGAGGTTCAGTTCATTTCGCTTCACCTTATTAGCGTGTACTGAGCTCAGATCATCACATCAATGCGCTATAAATCACCAGATTTATACACCAGATTCACTTTCAGATTTATTGCGTTTTTAGGATGCCACGGCGATCTGGTGAAAAAGCTCTTCAGATTGTTTTAGACAGCAAGGAGGAATTTGACTGACAATGAGCGGCTGCTTTTTGAAAAGAGATTTTTATTCGGTCAGGAATACTGACGAGTTAGTTACTAACACCATGGAAGTGTCAGGCATGCAATGTTCATTTGTGTGTTTAGTTGAAAAGGAACAGATTTCACCAGTGGCACAAACATATGTAACTGTGTGTGTGTGTGTGTGTGTGCATTTTAATTGTCACATTGTAACTTCAGGCTGACTAAAAGCATTCTACCTTGATGGGGAACATTAGTCTGAAGGGGAGTGTCTTTTGTCTCCAGGTGTGAATATCATGAATATTCATAGCCATTATCCCTCCCACACATACAGCAGAACAGACACAAACACTGACTTTACCAAATGTAAATGAATGTAATGTTTCTGTGAATGAGAGAGAGTGATGTAAACACTCTAGTCTGAATTTAGAATAATTAGGGTTCAATTTATAATTGTTTTGCCTTGTTTTATCTGACTCCAGAAGATAAAAAGATTTTGATGTATGAATTTGTTTAACTATTCTGACTTTATGTTTGCTCTCATTTTACTTCACTCATCCTTCTATCTTCATAGCAGAGATTTAGGATTAATAATCAGCTGTGAATAAATCAATCTCTGTAAACTATGATCTAAGGTTGAAGCTCATACACAGGAAACACTAAATCATAACATGCTGGTTGATAATCAGAAGTTTAGGTTAGTTCTTCTTTAGTAAATATGATATCATCTTCATTGTGTGTCCTGAATTCAAGACCATAAGTTGAGGCAGTTCCAATTTATAGTTCGCATTTATAATACAACTAAAAATCAACATTAACCAAAAGTCAGGGGTTTGGTTAGTCCTAGTCATAGTTTCATAGTCTCAACTTTGTTTTGTATTGTGAATTCAAGATCAGAAGTTGAGGCTGGTCCAACTCACAAAGACGTGTTATCAACTTCCTTTTACGTATATTGTGAATTTGAGATGGGAAGTTGTTGCAGTTCCAACTCACGCCTATAATACCACTAAACCATGGCATGATTAGATAAGTATAGGGGCGGAGTCCTTTTCATAAATGTGATATCAGCTTAATTATTCATAATGAACTCGAGATCAGAATTAGAACGCGTTATTAATTTTAATTTAATCACGCATTTTTTTTTTTATCTTTCGGTTTGGCAACATGCAATGAAAAGATCCAAGAGAGCCTCATGCTGTCTCCTGGCAAGGATATATATTGTCCTTGATATATCAGATATATCGTATATTGCCCTTTGTCCGGACCAAATGAACCGAACCACAGGTGTGAAAGCAGCTTAAGAGTAATTTCGACCTTACAGGGTGGAAGAAGAGACGAAGGTGAGAGAGTAAGAGACACTGGGGAGCCTCTTGATGGGGTTCTTGCTGAAGCTTTCAAATGTTGATTGTGTCGGGCTGCGAGAAGGCCTTTTGGTGTTGTCTCTCGCGCTTTGATCTTGACCATCTGTTATCAGTCTAATATATGGCCTACATATATATGGCCTTATTTCACCTACTTTACTTTTCCAAAACTTTGCTAAGCACGCATTACATTTTTTTCTAAGCACATACATCCAACACTCTCATATATTATTGAAGCACAGCTTGTGCCCTCGATGTTCCCCCTTCACTCCTCTTTGTTAGCTGAAATAAGACAGGAAGTTGCATTAAAATAATTTAAAAAAGTGATCTTACTTAATACTGTTGTGCTTGACGGATGGTTGTTGAAATTATCGATGATCTACTTCACCGGATTGAGAAACTTGTCAGAGTCAACGCCAAGAGGTTTTATTGAGTCTAATACATCAGCTAGATACAACTTAGATGAGAAGAAACCTCAGCTAGAACACTTCAGGCCTGAAGATGCTCAGAGTCGAATCTCCAAATCTGTGCCACACCTCAACGGATGGGTCATCAGCAAGTCACAGGACTTCATTAAACATTTACCTTTCTACATGTCCTGCAATTGTCTCGACCTGTCGTCCGGCTCATTCATTCATAACAGCATCGAAGGTCTGATGCTGGTAAAAGCTTCATGTTTTCATGCTGATGGCCTAATAAAGCGGAGTCGGCTGTATTGAAGCATGTCAAAACATCTCAGAAGCTCAAAAACACAATCAGACCCAGAAGCTTACCACTAATATGCTTACCACTTTTCTTTCTTAAATTTCGTTTTCCTTAAGTTTCGTTTTGTGAGAGCGAATATTTGGTCTTAATATTCTAAAAGTCTGAATTAACGAAATACAGTTAAAATGTATGTATTCAAACCAAGGCCGCTGTGGTTAAGACCTTAGATGAACTGAGGGGACGGAATTTTGTTGTTCCGCCGGGTGCGTGACTTGACCATCTGTGTTTCATTTATTCTAACACAGGTCCTAAGACGGATGCCCTCTTAAAGGTGGGGTCCGAGATTTTACTTCGGTCCCATGACTCCCTTGTCCGCTTTCCCTTCACATGTCAGCGGGCCCCTCGCCTTTTTTGTCATGATCATCAGTTTCTACATTTAGGAGGAAATTATACCCGTTTCGCCAGCAGTGTTTAATTCTCCCAAATAAGCCTCCCTGGTCTAACACATTATTCATTTTGGCATATGCCCCGCTCTTTTCCTCAGTCTCATCATATTCTTTGCACGCTATGTTTATGCCGCTAGCCACACAGGAAAACCACCCGGTCTCCAGCTTTCACCACGTGCGCTCACCTAATCACCAGTTGGTTCATCCACTCATCCACTACCCTCCCTTTCTAATCAGGGGTTAGAAAATACAGAACCTTAAAATACAGTTAAAACTCATCATGACTCAGACATTTAAGATTGATTTCTCTCACAGTGGAAAGATAATTTGGCGTAAATTTATCCTGACTTTGAGTGACTTTAAAACGGAATCAGATTGCAGCTGAAGGAGGGGTATCCTCTCAGGGCATGTTTTTCTGAAATTGGCCATTTTAGAGATTCTGGAGCCCAATTAACGAGAACTGGTGATTCTCGGAGGAAATGTGTTGATTTTCCTTAATCGACAATCTAGTGTTTTGTCAATAAAAAGACACGTTGAGTCTTTTTTTCCAGGGGTGTGGTATTCTCTGCCTTTTAATCTGCAATAAAAACTGAGTGGAGGTTTTTAGATAGTGTGTGATCTATCTTTGATAAGCAGTACAAAAAGGGAGTGAGCCTGGTGAGCTCACTCGTTAAGGGTCCCACTGTGATAATTGGAATTGTCCATTGGAATAAAGTTGATCTTGATGGGAAACATCACTTCCTGGTTCGGGAACGGCGCCTTTTCTCCTGGCCCAAAAACTCTTTATACCTGGTCACTTAAAGTCTTTTGGTCACTTTTATCACTTTGGGACACTTTACTTACATCTTTTGTATATTTTGTATCTTCATTGTGTTATATTGTATTGTATTGAATTTTAAAAGTATCTATATTGTGTTGCATTAACTGCTCATATTTATTCACTACTTCATCCCTTGCCCCCCCCCCATCCCCCATTTCAAATGCTGGAGGATTGTTACAGCATTTAACTGCATGTCGTACCATGTGTGGATATGTACGTGACAAATAAAATTTGAGTTTGGATTTGAATTACCACTTTTTTTTGGGTAATATTAAAGGGTAATTGATAAAGTATTTCTGTTGATATTAATATTGATACATCTAGTCATTTTCTGCAGTAACAACTATCCAACATGGAAATTTCATAAAATGAAAGAAATAGCTTTTCTTTATGAAAGAAACTGTTTCATAAAATAGCTAGAAACATTAGCTAGTAAAGTTTATATATTGACCATTTCTAATGCAAACATGTTTTAATTACTGTAGTAAATGTAATGTTTCATGTAACACATTAGTGCTTTTAGTGTCAGAATTAACAAGCTAATCATAGTATTACATTGGAATGTGATCCACTTGTACATTGCATTTACAGAATGTTTGCAAATTACAATGTGAAAGTGTGTGAAAACCAGGCAAAATGAGATCATGTTTGTTTTGTGAATCTATTTTAGTCTACATTGTTTTACTGAGTTAATATTAAACATATATCCGTTGTATATGTTAAAACACGAAGTATGTTAAAAAAACAAAAACAATTGGACAAAAACCGCCCTGAATTGATTAAAAATGTTACAGAAGTGAAAGACCAGATTTGTGTTGTAATTTACAATTTTTACAATTTCTGATTCATTCTGAACAGAGCAAACCAGAAACTGCAGGGGAACTATATGGTAAAACTGCTAAAAACACTTACAAATTGCAAACTTTTTAAGATTGGTTGCAGAAGAATTTGTGCAGCAGCTCAGTCAGTAGAGCTGGGGTTCAATTTCCAGTAAAAACTGTACAATTTTTACACATCTTAACACATTTTTAATGACATGAAAGTTGTTTGTGATAGAAGCATCTAACTGACAGAAATTAAAAAAAAAAATTGGGCCCAAGACAAAAAAATGTTTTCCAATGGGCGCCACTGAGCTAGGTGACATGTTTCAGGAAAGAAGAAAAAAAATCACCAGAGAAATTGAGGAAAAGCAAGAGAATAGGAAAAGAAAAAGCAGAGAGTTGCACTTGTTCTGTTTTTGTTTGTACATTAAACAAATTAAATGATTTTCATGTTGTTCAAGCAAACAGTTATATATTTCTTTTGTGTTTATTGGGATCAATACACAATTGGTTTTTCAAAATACATATATAGAAATATGTGGGACATTTTTAATGTTTTCAACATATACATGCATATATTTTTAACAGTTTCATTTAAAGCCAGAACAAGACAAAATATATGAACAATGACTATATTTCCATGTATTAAAATATATTCAGCCAAATAGTTGAAACAGCATACACTTTATGTGTGAATATATTAAAAGGAGGTTAGGATAATGCACACATTTATATGTTAATAACATATTTAAATGGGCTTTTAAATATTTTCCAAAATATTTCATTTTATTTTATTTTCATTTACTGTGCCGCCTGACGTCATCAAATTGCATGACAGCGCGAGGAAGCATTGGTTATAGTGGTATGCAATAATGTTACAGTAAATATAACACTTTGAAGTTCCCAATAACTTGTAGTATTTACTTATTGGGCGTTTTTGCGTGCTCTTGGGGTTTTTCTGCGACTTTGAGCGGGAAAAGGGTGACTATCTGGCAACACCACCCCCATTGGTACGAATAAACGACAAATAAATAAACGACGATAAAATTTCCCCACTGTGGGACGAATAAAGGACTTTCTTGTCTTATCTTATGAACGCCCCTCCCTAGTTCGTCTCACAACTTTTACTTACTTTTTTTACACAACTTTACTGTTCCATCCACACTCCACAGCGTTAGGAAAACTCCATCGTGGTCTTGCTAACAGTTAAAAAAAAAAACTTCGAACTTCAACCGCCAACACGTCACGTGACCGCGAGCGCCGCGCTTAGACTCAGCCGCAGCCACGTTTGCGTCGTCATGCTCGCTCCCGAGGTGTCGCGCGCAAACTGCAAGTTCTCGCGAATAACAGCGTCAAATCTGGGCACCAAAAATGAAAAGGAAGGTTTAACAAAGCAGCATGGCAGAAAAACGACGGCGGTTTCCTACCTGTGATTAACAGAAAGGTTTGTTTATTTCGCGAATGTATTTTGAATTGTAATGCTAACGCGGCTTTCTTTAGCTTACGTTTTCACGACTGTGAAGTAGTGAATCACTTTACTATTCAACTACTATAAAACCATACGATTATAGCGAGCCACTTTAACCAAAACTACCATCATGAACGTTACCAGAAGAACATCTGACGTGACGCACTCAAAGTTACCTCAGCTTAAAGTCTAAACGCACACGTTTGAAGTCATTCATTTGATGGGATTTTTCGACATTTTAGTTGGAATAGTCACTTTAGTTCTCAAGTATTATATTTTTGAATCCATAGTTTAGAATAGATTCTACGGGTTCCTCGTTGTCTGTTCACATTTCATCTGTCCTCACTTTCTCAGATGCCAGTTTTGACTTTTGTACCCTTTTGAATTTGTCTAGAAATAAATTTTTGCCCAGTTTTTTTCATCCATACCCTGAAAAGACAACTAGAAGAAATCCAACTCTTCAAAATATGTGGGAACGTTTTTTGAATATTCAAAGCTCCATTTAGAGAGATAATCGATAATCGCCTGACCCTACTTACTCGAGAGAAGTAAAAGAGATTGAGAGACAAATTCCACGGACGACAGGAACATTTGACTGAGAAGCTTCAGAAAATAATTATTTCATTGTCAACTCCTGATGTGTGCGTGCGTGCGTGTTTGTGTGTATTCTAGTGATAGTTACAGTCTCTATCTTTTAATGCTTGAAGACTGATTATAAACTCGAATTCTACAATACGATATTAATAAAGACTTTAGCATTTTGAAATTTTACAGAATAACACTTAACTGCTGGAGGAAATCCACAACCACTCCACTTTTGTGGGGAAAGTTTGGCTGACGGTACTGATCGTTTTAATTAATTTAATAATAGAAACATTTAATATATATAACTTTTTTTTCAAGATGACATTTTCTTTGATTACAGTTAATACAATTTTTTGTAATATTATAATAACTAATTTCAAACATTTCTAAATTTTCAAATGTTTGGAACGGTTTATTGGATTTACACACAATTTCTTGAGTATGTTGTTTACACATCAGAATTATGTTTCCCTTTCATAGTCAGGTCACTTCGACGTCAGTCAGAGACCTGACTATGGGATAACGGATGCGTCAGCCATTCGCGTTCATTCTTACCAACCGGCCAGTGAACAGTCAAGTTCAATGGCTGCATGAATTTGCATGCCACCTTTGACCCGCACCAGCTGGTATAAAGGGCGGTGGCGTGCCACATGCAATTACCTTTCAGATGATTGAAGCCAGATCGTCGTTTCATCTCTGCAACCAACTCGATAAGGCTCTTCGTTGGAACTCTGCAGTAATCCAAGCTGGTTTTCGCTCCTCCGAAAAGACCCCGGAAGCAGCTGAAAACTCCTTGTTACATCGGCGAAGAGTTTTT